>RJWK010008759.1:0-46906 GCA_004363435.1 Platanista minor
ATTTTTTTTTTTTTTTTTTTTTGGCGGTACGCGGGCCTCTCACTGTTGTGGCCTCTCCCGTTGCAGAGCACAGGCTCCGGACGCGCAGGCTCAGCGGCCATGGCTCACGGGCCCAGCCGCTCCGCGGCATGTGGGATCCTCCCGGACCGGGGCACGAACCCGTGTCCCCTGCATCGGCAGGCAGACTCTCAACCACTGCGCCACCAGGGAAGCCCTACTTTTCTAGGATATTTTACAGTACTTTGCATATAGAAGGAATTCATTAAATACTTGGAAAATAACTGAGAAACAAAATAAACTCAGTCACTCATCACGAGCCTCTTAGTATGGTGCCAAAGTTGACAGCAGTATAGTGGGACTGGTAAATGTGTGTCCAGCAAAAGGCAGAAGACATTTGATAGACATTGAATATTTAACAGTCAAAACCTCCATATAAGGGTCAAGGAAGGCATGGTTTATGTTGTTAAAGAAAAGTTAGGAAATCTGCCAGTCAGAGGTCATCAAGAGGGAAGAAGTCAATAGGTACTGAAAGTTTAGTCAGGAGATTGAAAGGGTTGTATGTGGAAGGGACAGCATTACAGAGCAGAGAACATGAACTTGGATCCCATAGGAGAGCCTCTCCCGACATTTTTCTTACTATAGTGTAAATATTAAATTTTGTCTAGCTCTGCATCGGTAGGGAACTGCAGTGGGGCTGGTTGAAGAAATGGTGGAATGCAAGAGTCATAGGATTATAAAATCAAAGAATATCAGGGCTGAAAGGGGACTTAAAGATTCCCTAAGTCTAGTTTTTCTCATTTTATAGATGAGGAAACTGAGCGCAATGGAGGTTAAATAACTCGGGAATTTAGGGGTTAAGTGAAGATTGGATTTTCAAGTTCACAGTTTTCGGTATCCCATTGTCACATTCATTTTCTGAGACTCAAACTCATATTTCCACTCGATCAGGGAGAATTTTTCAGTAGACTCATTGAGGGTTACAAATAGCAATATCAGGAGTCTGATAATAAGAACGTTGGGATACCTCTTCTGGAATGAGTAACTTATCCTGTGATGCTTAAGGGTGTGTCTGGTTTTCACACAGGTGGAAGTGAATTGACATCAAATAAAAACTAGGAAGTTGTAGTGCCAAAAAGACTGGGGGTAAAAACTTCTGAATAACTGCCTCAGGCTTTTAGGAGCCGTCTCTAAAATAAGAGAGTCCCACACACTCCTTTGGTATCCATTTGGAAGATTGTGTTGTAGGACATTAATGCCAAAGAGAAAACAGTGAAGAAAATTTCTTCAAAGAATTGGGTATTAGACATGCATGATTCAGAATAACTGGTTGCAAGGTTAGTTACTGGTTTTATTTTTCTGCTTTTACTTTTGCTCACTCAACTGACTGCTTATTTGAAGTGTTGCAAGGTTATATTGTTTATTGTTGTTATACTAATTTAATTATGGCAATAATTTTCCACAAAAGTGTCATACTGGTAGAGTATTTGTGCATACATGACTCCACCATCTTAATCCATTTCTGCATGAATTTATATGGGTTAGCCCAAAAGTCCGTTTGGGTTTTTCCATAACATCTTATGGAAAAGCCCGAATGGACTTTTTGGCCAACCCAATATTTAATGAACCCCTCAGAGAAATCTGGCTATTCTGCACTGAGTATAGGAGAGAAAGCAAACCCCTCAATCTCCATTACTTATAAGAGGTTGGGAAGACTTGGCCTTTTAAGACAACTTTCTGTATTTACTGCCCTTTGTCCCTAAAGAAGACTCAGAAAGAATTTTTTAACTACCTCAGAAGCTGCCTTTATTTGATTTAAGCCTTGTTCCATGAGAGCCAAGTGTTTTCCATCCATGTGGTATTAATAGCCTCTTAACATTTTCTTTCTCCTACGGTGTTTGTTATAGTATCATTCCCAAGGCTTGGCAAATGCTTTGAGCTTAATAAAGTAATGGTTATTATTTGGGGGTCTCCCCAGGTGAAGAATTATTCTTATGCATCAGACTTCAATCATTACAAATTCCATTTAAGGGTTCCTTTCTCTTTATTTGTAGTCACCCTTATCAAATATAGTTTGAATTAATATGCTGGAAGAATGGCATTAGGATGTGGGGAAAAATTTGTCCACCAATAGAGAGGCTAGCATCCCAGGAAACAGTCATTATAACTCTGAAATAATGAGAATAAGAATAAGCCTCTGTTGGGAATTCCCTGGCGGTCCAGTGGTTAGGACTCAGCACTTTCACTACCGAAGGCCTGGGTTCAATCCCTGGTTGGGGAACTGAGATCCCACAAGCTGTGCAGCACAGCCAAAGGAGGGCGGGAGGAGCCTCTGTTATGTTCCAATAGCAGGCTGAAGGGTTTAATTATATTAGTTATATTTCATAAAATGACTTTTTTGAGGTGGGCTTCTACAATGTCTTTTTAAAGATGAGCAGAATAAGGCTTAGTAGCCCAGCCAGTAAGTGACTGAATTGTAATTGAAACTCAAGAATGTCTGAGCTGACTTCAAAGCTCTTCCTGTTGTGTTACACTGTACTTCTTATGTCAACATGAAAATTACAGACATGTCAAAAGTTTAGAAATCTTGTGAAGATTTTCATCTATTTCTTCTCTTCTTTCCTTCTCTCTCCTCTACTCCCACCTGACTTAAATGAAATGAAAAAAAAAAAATCAGTTGATATTATGGTTGATATAGAATGCAGTAGCTATGCAGTAGATATTTATTGTTGTTTTTGGTTGCTTTGAATGTCTTATAAAAGACTAGATAAATAAATATGACCTCAAACACCAGATCACTTGTATAATGGGTTCAAGTCTGATTAGTACATACAGAGATGTAATTTTAGAGATACTTCTGGATGGGAAAAATAAAAGGTTCAGGGTGGGTTTCTGAATTTTTCAGTACTATATTTCATAGCCACAGCTAACTAGCTGTGAAATACCGCCATTTCCACTTAATCTTGTTCACTAGTTAATTCAGCCCTCTACTTTATTTGATCAGATCTGGAGCCAAATCATTTGTATTCATTTTGCATTGTGTTTTTGCAGTGCGTCTCGGTCGCTTTCACATGCTAACACTGGTTAATTCAATTGGGATTTAATGAAGCAGCCCTTGAAACTTAACCATCTAATTTCTCATGCATAGCACAAGAACAGGCCTATTTCTCTTCACTAGTTGCTTTTCATCATCTACTCACAACTTTTTATCATCTACCTTCACAATTATTAATCATCACTTAACACAAAAACCTCTTTTTTTTCCTAAATATATATATATCTTTAATTAATTAATTAATTTTTTGGCTGTGTTGGGCCTTCGTTTCTGTGCAAGGGCTCTCTCCAGTTGCGGCGAGCGGGGGCCGCTCTTCATCACGGTGCGCGGGCCTCTCACTATTGCGGCCTCTCTTGTTGCGGAGCACAGGCTCCAGACGCGCAGGCTCAGTAGTTGTGGCTCACGGGCCCAGTTGCTCCGCGGCATGTGGGATCCTCCCAGACCAGGGCTCAAACCCGTGTCCCCTGCACCGGCAGGCAGACTTTCAACCACTGTGCCACCAGGGAAGCCCCCAAAAACCTCTCTTAAAAGCTACCAATGACTTCTTCATTAACAAACCCAACTGTCTCTTCAAAGTCCCCATCCTTCATCTTTCCTCTTCAGCCTGTGACAATGTGGACCGTCCTTCTTCCTGACTCTGCTTTTATTTTCCTAAACTATATAGTTTCCTATGACTTTCTTTTACACCTTTTTTTGCTGAGTAGGTTTGGTATGCTTCCACATGGTATCTTCACCTTGCCCGTTTAACAATATAGGCATTTTCAAACCTTTCTTCTGCAGTGTAGTTCCTATGACTTTTTTCATTTTTGTAGTGGCCAGTTTCCAAAGATATACTCCTGTCCCAGTGAAGCACACCTCCTAGTGCTCATATTCTCCTCTTGAATCTGTGTTGGACCTTTGACTTGCTGGTAACTGATAGAATGTGGTAGAAGAGACACACATTCTGAGGTAAATTCTGAGGCTAGTTCAGATGAAGCCTTACAGCTTCCTTCTTGAGCTCTTGGAGCACTCTCGCTTAAAGCCTTGAGCTGCTGTCTAAGATGCCTACTGCCATGAAGTGCTTCTGACTGAGGCCACATGTAGGTGCTCTGGATGACACCCCCGGCTGAGTGCAGCATCTCAGCCATCCCTATCAAAGTGGGTGAACAAAGCCTCGGGGTCTTACGTATAAGTTCATTTGCCAGCTGCATACTGTTCTGTGAAAGCCATGTGGATCATAGGTATGGCCCAGCTAAACCATGCCTGAATTCCTGACTCACAAAGTCATGAGATACAATAAAATGGTTGTTATTTTAAATCAATAAGTCTTAGAGTATTTTGTTGTGCAGCAGTTTCAACAAATTTCATTACTTCATGATTACCTCTATAAGGCTGAAACTCAGAACCGGATGTGGCCTTTTCCATACCTCTATTGTCATTTGACTTCAAATTCTCTTCCATTGTTCTGTTTCTCTATATCTGTACCAATGCTACACGACTTTAATTATAAAAGCTTTGAATATGTTTTATTTTAACATTTTGTAAGCTAAACCCTCTCATTTCTTTTTTTTATTCAGTTTTCTAGCTTTTATTGAAAATTTAATAGTTGATAAGGGCATTATCTCAAATCACTGGAGAAATTACTGAAATAGAAACTAAATAGTCCCTTGGGCAAAGAGACCTCACATCATACTAAAGAAAATCCTAGTGATTTAGAAATATTAAAAAAAAAAAAAGAAATTAAGATCTTAAATGTTCTCATCGTAAGAAAAAGAACTTGTAATCATGTGTGCTAATGGATGTTAACTAGACTTATTGTGGAGATAGTTTTGCAATATATATAAATATAGAATCATTATGTTGTACACCTGAAACTAATATAATGTTATATGTCAATTATATCTCAATTAAAAAATGAAACTACCCAAGTACTAGAGAAAACCATGGATGAATTTCTAGGTATAAGGACTCAAAATCAAGATCCGATTAAAGAGAAGATTAATAAGTTGAATAAATAACGGCCACAAAACCTAAAAAAACAAACACAGGACAGATAATGTGAATGACAAATGCCAGATTTGGAGAAAATATAACATAGATGACAGATCAAGGGCAATCTCTCTAATTATATACAGGGCTTTTAAAATCAATGAAAAATAAAGAAAACTCAAATGAAAACTTGATAGAAAAATAGACAAAAGACATGAACAGACATTTTATAGAAAAAAGATATAAAATGGTCCTTAAATATGTATAAGATATGCCACTTTATTCATAAAATACATTAAAATTAAAGAATATACTATAGTACCATTTCTCACCAATAATATTCACAGAAATCCAAAAGATTGTCTCTGGTTGGTAGAACTTTGAGGAAAAACACATCATCATACATTGTGCAAAAGGCTGGTGGAGTGTAAAATGTTTCAACCCCTTTGCCAGTTAGCAGTTTATTACCTCTCATCTCCAAATTCCCCTTCATTGCCCTACTTATGATACTGGAACTGGAGCTGGCGAATATTTCTCCTTTGCCCACTGGCATCATGTTAAGCTTGGCAAACAGAGGGCACTGGAGGGACAGGAGGTTCGTTAAATGTTTCCATTGTGCTTTCCTTTCTTCTTGCTTCTGTGCTGCTCGGTTGGAATGTGGGATACTCAGTGGAGCCCACCTCCACTGAGTTTTGAGTTTTGGTATCATCCCCACAGGCAGGTTTCAGATGAGTTCCACAGGTAACCTGGCTCATTTCCCCCAAATTTTAACATCCCTCCAGGAAGATAATTCCCACTGGCCTCCTAGCAAATATCCCTTTCAGCTCCCCAGCTAGTTCAACAGCTAGTACCTGCCCCCCTTGCCACCTCTATAGACAGCTCCCAACCAAGTTTCATCTGCACCACAGTGGGTGGTTTCCTGTTTGCCAACTTTGGCCTGAAGGGCCTCAGCAAACTTCTCTGCTATCCAAGGATATAACTATTTCCTCCCCAGTGAGATCTAAATCTCAGCTTTTTCATGGGGGTGGGAGCCTGTCTCAAATTTTTTCTTCCTTTGGTACTTTTATTCAGCTTCAGGACAGTAATTATCCCTGTATCTTATAGTCCTATATTCTTTAGAATTTTCTTTACCCCTTAGTAGCTAATCACCTATTATTAGTTAATAATTCTTTACATTAAACTTTCTATGTTCAAATTACTCTGGGGTTTCTCTGTCCTCATTGGACTTCGATTGACACAACCCCCAATGAGGACAATTGGGGAATATCTAGCAAAACTACATTTTTATTTATCATTAGACTTTGTAACTCTGCTCCTATGAGTGTACTAAACATGAAGTTGTTACAACACTATTTTTAATAAGTAAATTTAGACATATTGTCCATGTTCACCTACAGGAAACTGATAAGATGCTGAAGTTTGACAGAACTTCAACTGGCCAAATTTGGGACATTATGAGCACCCCAATAATGTATCAGTGTTTAATTGCCCATTGACACAACATAATCTGTGAGTCCATTGTTAAAATAATACAGCATTAATGGTGGGAACATTCTTTACAAAAGAATGTCAGTTAAAGATGATAGAAATAATTATAGAATTTTAAAAATCACCATTTTAAGATAACCAATGAAAGTAAAAATTGGTTCAGGAATTAATGGTTGCTAAAACCATTTTTTAAAAAGGTGCTTGGGGACAGTATAATCACAAAGTTTCAAAGTGTCACCCCATGGATTATTTATTAAATACAAAGTGAAAGGAGTACCACTCAAATGGAGAAATAAGACAAACATTTCCAAAACCAAGTGACCAAACTCAGCATTATTAGAAATTGAACAAAGTGATATTAGGAGACTTATTACGTGATAATATGTAATACCATGGGAAATTCACCTCACTAGTGCAGCATTCTTGTGAAAAACATTGAACCTGAATCTACTCATGAAGAGACAATCACACATTTCCAGATTATGGGCTATCCTACATGACAACTGGCATGCACTCTTCAAAAAATATCAGTGACCTGAAAGAAAAGGAAAAAAAAGAGGCGGGGAGTATGTGTATGGAGGTAAGGGGATAGGGAGAGCTATTCCAGATTAAATGCCACCAAAAAGAAATGGTTTTTAAATATATGTGGCTCTTTAATTGATGTATATCAATTCCATGGCATAACAACCAAGTACAAAATCTCAGTGGCAGCCAATGATATGCATGGATGTTGCTCATGGGTTTCTGGCTCAGCTAGCTGGGTAGCTTTGCTCCATTTGTGCTTATTTCAAACCACTAGATGAAGGTACTGTTGCTGTGCCAGGGAAGCTCTTTTCATGACAATGATAGAAGCACATAGGCAAGCAGATTTCAAGGCCCTGCTTTCTTCAAGTCTTCTCATAATTCACTGGTTGCAGGGAGTCACATGGCTAGAGCCAAATGCAAGAGAGAGGAGAGTGAATAATTTTGAATACATATCTAAGCTACCAAAACTGGATCCTGGATCAAAATTAAAAGAGTTATAATAGACTGTATAGAGTAATTAGTAAATTTAACAACTATAAGATAATATCTTGTATAAAACTTATATTTTCTGGGTATGTTATAGATATTGTAGTTATTTAGGAGAATGTCCTAATTCTTAGGAGGTACACATTGAAGTTTTGAGCAGTGAAACGTCATTATGGCTAAAACTTACTTTCAAAAAGCTCAGCAGCAACAACAAAAATATGTATCTGTCTGTCTGCTCCTCTCTCTCTCCATAGCTGTCTACAAAACAAAAACATGGCCAATATTAACAGTTGGAAAACAAAAAAAAAAGGGTGTATGAATGCACATTATGCTACTCTTTCACACATGTTCTGTATGGTTGAAGTTTTTCAAAAATAAAAAATATGGTTAAGACCAAATCAATAAAATAAATACCCAGATAGAAACTGTGGTGTACCAGAACTTATGGAAAATCGTTATGACGTTAAGAGCTGGGAAAATAAGTAAAAAGTAAATGATTGGCAAGATTGTTGACTTCTCTTTTCCTCTTAACTCCTTGCTGACATGGCTCAACAATGACAGTCAACTGTAGGTTTGGAATTTTTGCAGGTGGACACCTATGAGTTCTTAGAGAGAACATGTGAGAGGCTTTATTCTCACTCTGTCTCATTCTCTGTTTGTGGGTATGGGGGAAGGCCAAGTCACAAGGCCAGCAGCCCTGGAGAAGACTTTCTCCCCTGGTAGAGTTTGGGGCAAAACTAAAGATTTCCCAGGTGGGTAAGAGTCTCCAGTATGCAGAGAGCATTGGATTCCCATCTTAGAGAAACAAATTGGCTGCCCATGGATCCTTTGGAAGGTTGCACAGTATTATTGGGGCTAGGAAACGTTGAGGGGGGTTGCACTAATGGGATAAGTTTCTAACTCTGTGGCAATCAATTGGTTCTATCTTACTTATGCCTGAAGGGGGTCTGAAAGCCAAAAGTTCTCTCAGTGTCTTCTTCAGTTTATGGATCTTGTTTTGACAAACTACTTGCTGCTAATCCACTAGATAATTTTAGCTTTTCTATTTTGCTGTTTTTCTAATCACTTCAGCAGCCTGATCTATAGAGTAGGAAACAGAAATGTATTACAACCAACTTGAGACTCAGTGATTGGAGGAGGGAGTGGAGTACTAAGTGGACAATCAAATACTGGCTTGTACTGTTGGAAATCTAATCAAATACATTTAAGAGAATGTGAGTAAGAAAAATCAGTAGGGTTTTAATGGAAGTCAGTAACCTGATTCTAAAATTTCTGTGAAAGGACAAAAGGCTGAGAATAGCCAAAACAATTTTGAAAAAGAAAGACACTGGAGTATAGTCTCAACTGGCAAGTGACTAATGGATCTGAATAAAGATCGCTGAAATATACACACACACATAAAAATTAGATACATGAAAGAGGTTGAATTTTAGGTCAGAGAGAGGAAAAAACTATATAACAAATTATGCTGAGACAGTTATCTACAAGAGATAAATAAAGTTCCCTACTGCACACCACACAGAAAAATGAATTTCAAGTAGAGTAAAGACATAAATATAAAAAGCACAATTTAAAACCCTTAGAAGGAAATACAGGAGCACGTCTTTATGGTCTCAAATTAGGGAGAGATTTCTGAAATAACTCAAAACCTCCAAATCAAAACCAGTAAGATTAATAAATTCAATTACAGTTAAAATTTCTCTTCTGCACCTGAGACCATTAAAAAGTGAAGAGACAAGCCACCCTGTGGGAGAAGATATTTGCAAGGTTTAACCTGCAAATAATTAGTACCCAGAGCATTGACAACCCCACATTTCTATATGAGAAGCAACTAAACAGAATATTGGCAAAAGCTATGGAGATGCAATTCACTGCTAATAAGGTAAAAGTAAAGGCAAAGTGACATCACAGTAAGATATCATTTTACATTCTTCATTTTTGTAAAATTTTAAAAATCTGATCTCATGACTGAATATTGTCTAAGATGTAATTAGAACTCTTAAAACAGAAGATCTAGGCAACCTCTGCAGGCTCTGAAGGTTTAGAGGAGCTGGGGAGTCAAAAACTTCAGAGGCAGCCACCCAGATGTGCCCGTCCAATATGTCAAGATCCCCCATTTCTCAGACCAGGCCTTGGGTAACACACCTGCCTCAGTTTAACATTCAGTCATGTTTGCACATCTGTAACTCCGGATACTAAATTCTCATTTTGTCTTTAGCTTTTTCTGCTCTTCCATGGTAGGAGCCTCTTTATAGGCTATGCAGCAGGCCCTCTAGCCTTCCTGGTTTTCAATTAGTTTTCAGCTTTCATTATCTGACATTGATGCACTTTAGTGATAACCAGCCAATTTCAACAGTCCTTGTTGCATTGGCTCCCCTTTACTTCCCAAATTCCATTTGGGGGGTGTTCAAGCTAGAACAAACTGGAATGCACAAAAGTCAAATAGGAACCCCCATCTGTTTCTCACTGACCTTGAAGTTGCAGTTGACCTGTGGAAGGAGCTGGCATCTGTCCCTGTAGAGATATACACTCACCTGGCCCAGGACTTGGAGAAGTGGGAGGCGGAGGTCCAGTGAGAAGCCAAGGCACTAAGAACCCAGCTGCTGTGTAAAGGTGAGGACACTCACTGGTGTGTATGTGAGAGAGGGCACTAGCCCTGCACTCACCTTCAGAACAGAACTGCCTCTGCTTTACTTCTGCTGTTCCAAACTCACAAGTATTCTCTTGTGTCCAGCCCTCACCTGGAATCAGACAGAGAAAAGAATGCTAGGAAACACGTTTCCTGCCTAGCTAAGTCGACAGACCCCAGGTGTGTGTGTTTTCTCCTTTTCAGTTATTCATTTTCTGATTAAAAAATACATGCATGAATTTCTTTGTAGTTTAGAAACTCCTTAGTATCATGACTTACTAGAAAACTTACTGTATCTTCGGTATATTACACACAGCAGCTTCTCGATACATATCTGTTAAATATAAATTTTAAAAAGAAAAAAATAGCAAATACCTATTACTTGTTAAGTTCCTGCTCCCAGGAAGAAGGACTGCCTATTTTTAGAAACTTCTAGTAGAATACAAAATGAATATTAATGTTAATTATTTTGAAAGAATCCAATGAATACTGCAAATTCCATAGTACTTCTCTCTGTCTTGGGCTAAGCCAAATATAACTAGAGATATTTTATTCTCTAACTTCTATCTGTCTGATTCATCTTTGCAAAATTCTCATGTGGGTGTGCCCCATGATGTCCAATTGTCTGATTTCTTTTTCATGAGCAGTATCTTTCCATTTAGTTTTTTAAAACGATTTTAATGAATTCCCTGAGCCTGGGAAAGATATTGTAGACCAACCAAAGGCAGATATCAGTTTAGAAGATGGATAGAGAGTATGACTTGGTACATGCCTTCTCTCAAATAGTTTGGTCACTTTCCACTTATGAGAACGTACTCCACATTCCATGACCAGCTAGAGTCAAGTTCTGTGATTGAGCATTTGGGAAATTCCTGAGTTCCTTACAGTCATGTTCCTTAGCATGTCTCACCTCTATTAATGTACATTTTGCTATACATTTTGTTGGGTGGTAAGTTAAAGGAGCTCGGAATATATTGGGTTTTTCTACACAGAGATGAACATGTATTGATTTTCATTAGCTTGCAGGTTTTTCATCATATTATTTAGTCCACAGGACAGGAGATCTCTTTTTCTTACTGATGATTCTTTAGTCCTCTGTGGGTCTACAGTTGATTTTTTAGGTCCTCACATGGCCCTGTAGTGTCCTTGCTTCTACTAAGCCATGCTGGTTTTTGGTGGTTTTGTTTGTTTGTTTGTTTGTTGTATTCCTTTTATTTCTTTTTTCTCCTCTGAATGCCATGGCTATGTTCCAAAGCTATGTTGAGTAATAGTGGTGAGAGTGGACATCCTTGTCTTGTACCTGATCTTAGAGGGAATGCTTTCAGTTTTTCACCATTGAGAATGATGTTTGCTGTGGATGTGTCATATCTGGCCTTTATTATGTTGAGGTAGGTTCCCTCTATGCCCACTTTCTGGAGAGTTTTTAGCATAAATCGATGTTGAATTTTGTCAAAAGCTTTTTCTGCATCTATTGAGATGATCATATGGTTTTTCTTCTACAGTTTGTTAATATGGTGTATCACATTGATTGATTTGCATATATTGAAGAATCCTTGCATCCCTGGGATAAATCCCACTTGATCATGGTGTATGATCCTTTTAATGCGTTGTTGGGTTCTGTTTGCTAGTATTTTGAGGATTTTTGTGTCTATATTCATGAGTGATATTAGTCTGTAACTTTCTTTTTTTGTAGTATCTTTGTCTGGTTTTGGTATCAGGGTGATGGTGGCCTCATAGAATGAGTTTAGGAGTGTTCCTGCCTCTGCAATTTTTGGAAGAGTTTGAGAAGGATGGATGTTAACTCTTCTCTAAATGTTTGATAGAATTCGCCTGTGAAGCCCACTGGTCCTGGGCTTTTGTTTGTTGGAAGATTTTTAATCACGGTTTCAATTTCATTCCTTGTGATTGGTCTGTTCAGATTTTCTATTTCTTCCTGATTCAGTCTTGGAAGGTTACACCTTTCTAAGAATTTCTCCATTTCTTCCAGGTTGTCCATTTTTTATGGGCATAGAGTTGCTTATGGTAGTCTCTTAGGATGCTTTGTATTTCGGCATTGTCCATTGTAACTTCTCCTTTTTCATTCTAATTTTATTGATTTGAGTCCTCTCCCTCTTTTTCTTGATGGGTCTGGCTAATAGTTTATCAATTTTGTTTATCTTCTCAAAGAACCAGCTTTTAGTTTTATTGATCTTTGCAATTGTTTTCTTTGTTTCTATTTCATTGATTTCTGCTCTGATCTTTATGATTTCTTTCCTTCTAGTAACTTTAGGTTTTGTTTGTTCTTCTTTCTCTAGTTCCTATAAGTGGAAGGTTAGATTGTTTATTTGAGATTTTTCTTGTGTGTTGAGGTAGGATTTTATAGCTATAAACTTCCCTCTTAGAACTGCTGTTGCTGCATCCCGTAGGTTTTGGATCATTGTGTTTTCATTGTCATTTGTCTCTAGGTATTTTTTGCTTTCCTCTTTGATTTCTTCAGTGACCTCTTGGTTATTTAGTAACATATTGTTTAGCCTCCATGTGTTTGTGTTTTTTACTTTTTTTTCCCTGTAATTGATTTCTAATCTCATAGCATTGTGGTCAGCAAAGATGCTTGATACGATGTCAATTTTCTTAAATTTACTGAGGCTTGATTTGTGACCCAAGATGCGTTCTAACCTGGAGAATGCTCCGTGCGCACTTGAGAAGAAAGTGTAATGTGCCATTTTTGGATGGAATGTCCTATAAATATCAATTAAATCTATCTGGTCTATTGTGTCATTTAAAGCTTGTGTTTCCTTATTAGTTTTCCTTTTGGATGATCTGTCCATTGGTGTAAGGGAGGTGTTAAAGTCCCCCACTATTATTGTGTTACTGTCGATTTCCTCTTTTAGAGCTGTTAGCAGTTGCCTTATGTACTGAGGTGCTCCTATGTTGGGTGCGTATACGTTTATAATAGTTATATCTTCTTCTTGGATTGATCCCTTGATCATTATGTAGTGTCCTTCCTTGTCTCTTGTAACATTCTTTACTTTACAGTCTATTTTATCTGATATGAGTATTGCTACTCCAGCTTTCTTTTGATTTCCATTTGCATGGAATATCTTTTTCCATCCCCTCACTTTCAGTCTGTATGTGTCCCTAGGTCTGAAGTGGGTCTCTTGTAGACAGCATATATATGGGTCTTGTTTTTGAATCCATTCAGCAAGCCTGTGTCTTTTGGTTGGAGCATTTAATCCATTCATGTTTAAGGTAATTATTGATATGTATGTTCCTATGACCATTTTCTTAATCGTTACGGGTTTCTCTTGGTGGATCCTTTTCTTCTCCTGTGTTTCCCACTTAAAGAAGTTCCTTTAGCAGTTGTTGTAGAGCTGGTTTGGTGGTGCTGAATTCTTTTCACTTTTGCTTGTCTGTAAAGCTTTTGATTTCTCCATCGAATCTGAAGGAGATCCTTGCCGGGTGCAGTAATCTTGGTTGTAGGTTCTTCCCTTTCATCACTTTAAATATGGCATGCCACTCTCTTCTGGCTTGTAGAGTTTCTGCTGAGAAATCAGCTGTTAACCTTATGGGAGTTCCCTGTATGTTATTTGTCATTTTTCCCTTGCTGCTTTCAATAATTTTTCTTTTTCTTTAATTTTTGCCCATTTGATCACTATGTGTCTCGGCATGTTTCTCCTTGGGTTTATCCTGTATGGGACTCTCTGTGCCCCCTGGACTTGGGTGGCTATTTCCTTTCCCACGTTAGGGAAGTTTTCGGCTCTAATCTCTTCAAATATTTTCTCGGGTCCTTTCTCTTTCTCTTCTCCTTCTGGGACCCTATAATGTGAATGCTTTTGGGTTTAATGTTGTCCCAGAGGTCTCATAGGCTGTCTTCATTTCTTTTCATTCTTTTTTCTTTATTCTGTTCTGCAGCAGTGAATTCCACCATTCTGTCTTGCAGGTCACTTATCTGTTCTTCTGCCTCACTTATTCTGCTATTGATTCCTTCTAATGTATTTTTCATTTCAGTTATTGCATTGTTCATCTGTGTTTGTTTGTTCTTTAATGCCTCTAGGTCTTTATTAAACATTTCTTGCATCTTGTTGATCTTTGCCTCCATTCTTTTTCCGAGGTCCTAGGTCATCTTCACTCTCGTTATTCTGAATTCTTTCTGGAAGGTTGCCTATCTCCACTTCATTTAGTTGTTTTTCTGGGGTTTTATCTTGTTCCTTCATCTGGTACATAGCCCTCTGCCTTTTCATTTTGTCTATCTTTCTGTGAATGTGGTTTTTGTTCCATAGGCTGAAGGATTATAGTTCTTCTAGCTTCTGCTGTCTGCCCTCTGGTGGATGAGGCTGTCTAAGAGGCTTGTGCAATTTCCTGATGGGAGGGACTGGTGGTGGGTAGAGCTGGCTGTTTTGTTTGCTTTTTTTTTTTTTTTAAGTCCAAACCTGCAAAACCCACTAAGTTTGTTCTCTTTCTTTGTGGAGGGTAAAAAAAAAAAAAAGATATCTACAACTTTAGCCATAAATAAAGGGTCATTGTGCCCATTCTAAAGGAAGAAAGGAAGAAACTCAAACAATCAGATTGTTTATGTTACACATAGAACCTGATATTTATTTAAGAGAATTTTAGAGGTTTAGATTCCCTCAATAATATAAGTAGTAGATGATGCCTTATGATATTTTCCCCCACCTACATGGCTTCATTTACAACTACTTTAAGAACCTTGTCATTGTCTAGGTGGCATTGAAGTAGAAGACAGATATGTCAAAGTTCTTATCTTTAAGGTTCAATAGGCATCATTGCAGTGTAAGTTAGATAAATATTTCAAGGAGTTTACAATTAGGCAGAATAGTCTTTTCACCTGCCCCTTCCTCTACCCAAGATAAAAGGCCCGCAGTGCTGGAGAGGAGAGAAGAGTTTCAAAGGAGTGTTAGGTGATATGGGAGCTCTGTGCCCTGCCTCCTCACTCCAGCCTGAGCCAGGTCTGGACAGTAGTCATGGGAGAATTTAGAGATCTGAGATAGGTAAGGCCCAGAGCCTTCAAGCATGCAGAGCGTTGATGGTCAGGACAGGGCAACAGAGGCAGCTGGATCAGCCCCACCAGAAATGGGATGATGACATTCTGTACGCAAATAGATCCCCAGCCTGGTGTGGGACATGCTTAAGGGTCAGATGGGAAAAAAAATCATCTAAATGGAGAGGTTAGCTGGAACCAAGACAAAGATGAAGGAGCAAATGACTTCTCCCTGTTGTGGAAACATAATCAAAAATAAAATCTTCTCCCAACCCAGAAAACCTCTACACAAAACTGATAGAGAAGGAAAACACTTTTACTCTTGAATAAGCATTAAACCAGAATTTGATGTGTATCACAAGCATTCTGCTAAGATACTGCAAAGACAGAAATTTCATTCTTTCACATAAATAGGCAGGTACAACCCACTGCATACGTGTTCCCAAGATAAAGGCTTACTAGTCACACATAGTTCATCCTAAATTTACCTGCTTCTTGGGATCATCATCTGTGTTAGTTTTTTAGCTTTACAAAATGAAAATTTACATTTTTCATATCTCTATGACAGAAGGTTTTGCACTTTGGAGCCAGGTACCTGTGGAAGTGAGAACCCTCCCCTCCCACAGAGACCAGAAGATGTGGGCACAATCCCACCTGATGACTACATTTCAAAGGGATGGCTCCCAGCCACTTGAGAAAGACGTTCCTGGATTGTAAAACTGTAAGAGATTTTTAAAAAGTATAATTACAAGTTTACAACATAAAATGTTCTAAGAGAAGGGAGAGGGATATCTACTCCCTTATTTGTAGCAGGGAAAATAAGCTTCTTGGTTTTAATTCTTATTTGTCCTTACATGCTCATTGATATCCTAGCAGCATTTAAGACTCCTGAGCATCAGCCCTGAACATGAGAGTGAAGAAGGGAAAAGGGAGAAAAATCACAAATGTGTTTTATTCCTATCTCAGGCGTCACTGAATTTGACTCAGTTTACCTGATAGCTGGACAAATGGGACCTTCAGGTAAACATTAGGTTCAGTCTAAAGCTGTGTCCTGTGAAGTTGCATCTGCCCTCTACAGAATTATACAGATGTGCCCCATTCCTTGGACCTAGGAGCAGCTGACCAGGGCAAGGGTGCCAGCTGGAGCAGCCTTATCTGCCTCTGGACAATATCTGCATTTTCTATGTATGTTATGAGGTGCAAAAGCTTGGGATATATTGGCTGCTTGCCTTTGTGTCTTGGTTCTGCAGCGTCACTTGGCAAGCTTAGAAATGACAGTAATCGGTGGTTACCACAGTGCTGGAGTATCAAATGTTTGGTTACTATCTGTAGTATGGATGAACACAAGGATGAGCAACCATGATACACAGATGGGAGATTTGATGAAGAGGGTACATCTTTGGGGGTAACAGCTAGGTGTGTACACTGTGCAGCAGATTGGAATTGTCAAAAATGCTTGAGGGAATTCGTTTATATCCTGCCCAAGGTGACTAGTTAGACAATCCAGTTTGCAGAGAGACAGACTAATCAGTATTTTCCAAATGTCATGTCACATTAGCACACAGAGACAAGGTCTCTTGCTTATTCCTCACAACAGTAACAGGAAGTGGTGGCTGGAGATTTAAGTGTCTTATGGTCACTCTGTGTACATGGATCTGATATTTTACTTATCGCTTGCTTCTTGACCCCCACAGCTCTCCTCTTTCATGGATCATGGTCAATTGACTGTGACAGCATAAAGAAATTATATGGAGCTATCATTAGTGCAAGGGACATATACTGAAATGATCAAGGGTAGGTTTTGATTTTAGAACACATGAGTAAAGGGGTAAGCTTTTATTTTTTTTTTAAATTTTTATATGGGTATAGTTGATTTACAACGTTGTGTTAGTTTCAGGTGTACAGCAAAGTGAATCTGTTAGACATATACGTACATCCACTCTTTTTTAGAGTATTTTCCCTATAAGTCATTACAGAGTATTGAGTAGAGTTCTCTGTGCTATACAGTAAGTCCTTATTAGTTACCTGTTTTATATATAGTAGAGTGTATGTGTCAATCTCATCTTCCAGTTTATCCCTCCCCTACTTTCCCCTGGGTAACCATAAATTTATTTTCTACATCTGTAACTCTATTTCTGTTTTGCAGATAAGTTCATTTGTAGCCTTTTCTTAGATTACACATATAAGCAATATATGATATTTGTCTTTCTCTGTCTGACTTCACATAGTGTGACAACGTCTGAGTCCATCCATGTTGCTGAAAAGTGGCATTTTTTCATTTTTTTAATGGCTGAGTAATAATCCATTGGATACATGCACCCCTTTGTTCATTGTAGCAGTATTTACAATAGCCAGGACACAGAAGCAACCTAAATGTCCAACAACAGAGGAATAGATAAAGAAGATGTGGTACATATATACAAGGGGTGAACTGTTTTTTAAAGTTAGAAATGATGACCACAATGAAACCTCTTATTATTGACATTTTACTGTGTTCCTAGTGCTCATTTATTCCTACGTTCAACACCTTTTCTGAATTCCTCATGTAGCAGGGACTATTACAGACACGAGGAGTAAGACGATGAACCAGACACAGCACTGTCCTTCAATGAACTCAAAGCTTTGTAGGGGGAAAAGACCTGTAAATAGATAAAGTATAATACAATAGGCAAATAAATATAGTAATAACAACTAGGCAGGGAGTAGTTAAAATGTTTCAGAAACATGAGGGTCTTCGGTGTTTCCTCAGTGTTGCATCATTTTACTGTTTTTTGCCTTATGAGCCAAATGTCCCAGTAGAAAACAGGAGTTAAGATCTTTGAAATTTGAAGAATTCAGAATTATTTTTAATTTTTCACTCCGCTTATTAGCCATATAGTCTTAAACCATTCATCAGTCAGTCCTTTTGAGTGAAGATATGTCCATTATTTGCACACACAGACAATCCCTCTAGCAATAGGTAAAATGCCACTCTCAGATTTGATAATCTCTGTGTTGTCTTGAGCAGTACTGTAATTAAATCTCATTAAGTAGATTTATGGCTTAGAACACTAATGGTCATGAATAAATACATGTCCCCTGAAGCTATTTGCTCAATTTGCACTTTATGTCTTTTAACTTTCACTTATACATATTCAGCTTAATGCTCCATTTATTTGTTTGCTTATTTGGGGGGAGGTTAAACATGAAATTATACACTGCTCCCGTAGGTCGGATTTTCTTACCATTGCCATTTGGTGCCCTTACTCTGCCACTTGTTCTGAATGTGGGACTTATTGTGGGTAGCTTATGACGAATTAAAAATAGGAGTATATTTTCTAGGCCAACAGAAAATTTTCACAAAGTTGGAAGTGGAAAAAATATGTATAAGAAAAACGAATGGTTAAATTAGAGTTAGATTTAGGCTTAGAAAGGCAGTGAAACAAAGACAAAATAAATACAAATGGCCAATAAACATTAGAAAAACCTACCTTTGTCACTGTTTGCAGATGACGTGATTACTATACACAGAGAATCCTAAAGGTGCTACCAGAAAACTACTAGAGCTAATCAATTAATTTGGTTAAGTAGCAGGATACAAAATTCATGCACAGAAATCTCTTGCATTTCTATACATTAATGATGAAAAATCTGAAAGAGAAATTAAGGAAACGCTCCCATTTACCACTGTAACAAACAGAATAAAATACCTAGGAATAAACCTACCTCAGGAGACAAAACACCTGTATGCAGAAAACTATGAGACACTGATGAAAGAAATTACAGATGATACAAACAGATGGAGAGATATACCATGTTCTTGGATTGGAAGAATCAACGTTGTGAAAATGACTATACTACCCAAAGCAACCTACAGATTCAATTCAATCCCTATCAAACTACCAGTGGCATTTTTCACAGAACTAGAACAAAAAATTTCACAATTTCTATGGAAACACAAAAGACGCCGAATAGGCAAAGCAATCTTAAGAAAAACGGAGCTGGTTTTATCCTTCAATTTGCTAATATGGTGTATCACATTGATTGATTTGCATATATTGAAGAATCCTTGCATTCCTGGAATAAACCCCACTTGATCATACTGTATAATCCTTTTAATGTGCTGTTGGATTCTGTTTGTTAGTATTTTGTTGAGAATATTTGCCTCTATGTTCATCAGTGATATTGGCCTATAGTTATTTCTTTATGACATCTTTGTCTGGTTTTGGTATCAGGGTGATGGTGGCCTCGTAGAATGAGTTGGGGAGTGTTCCTCCCTCTGCTATATTTTGGAAGAGTTTGAGAAGGATAGGTGTTAGCTCTTTAAATGTTTGAGAGAACTCACCTGTGAATCCATCTGGTCCTGAGCTTTTGTTTGTTGGAAGATTTTTAATCACAGTTTCAATTTCAGTGCTTGTGATTAGTCTGTTTATATTTTCTGTTTCTTCCTGGTTCAGTCTCAGAAGGTTGTGCTTTTCTAAGAATTTGTCCATTTCTTCCAGATTGTCCATTTTAGTGGCATAGAGTTGCTTGTAGTAATCTCTCACGATCCTTTGTATTTCTGCAGTGTCAGTTGTTACTTCTCCTTTTTCATTTCTAATTCTGTTGAGTCTTCTCCCTTTTTTTCTTGATGAGTCTGGCTAAAGGTTTATCAATTTTGTTTATGTTCTCAAAGAACCAGCTTTTAGCTTTATTGATCTTTGCTATCATTTCCTTCATTTCTTTTTCATTTCTTTTTGATCTAATTTTTATGATTTCTTTCCTTCTGCTAAATTTGGGTTGTTTTTGTTCTTCTTTCTCTAATTGCTTTAGGTGTAAGGTTAGGTTCCTTATTTGAGATTTCTCTTGTTTCTTGAGGTAGGATTGTATTGCTATAAACTTGGGTCATCGTGTTTTCATTGTCATTTGTTTCTAGGTATTTTTTGACTTCCTCTTTGATTTCTTCAGTGATCTCATGGTTATTTAGTAGTGTATTGTTTAGCTTCCACGCGTTTGTAGTTTTTACAGTTTTTCTGCCTGTAGTTGATATCTAGTCTCATAGCATTGTGGTCGGAAAAGATAACTTGATATGATTTTAATTTTCTTAAATTTACCCAGGTTTGATTTGTGACCCAGGATATGATCTATCCTAGAGAATGTTCCATGAGGACTTGAGAAGAAAGTCTATTCTGTTGTTTTGGATGGAATGTCCTATAAATATCAATTAAGTTCATCTTGTTTAATGTATCATTTAAAGCTTGTGTTTCCTTAGTTATTTTCATTTCGCATGATCTGCCCATTGGTGAAAGTGGGGTGTTAAAGTCCACTATTCTTATTGTGATACTGTCAATTTCCCCTTTCATGGCTGTTAGCATTTGCCTTATGTACCGAGGTGCTCCTATGTTGGGTGCATAAATATTTACAATTGTTATGTCTTCTTCTTGCATTGATCCCTTGATCATTATGTAGTGTCCTTCTTTGTCTCTTCTAACAGTCTTTATTTTAAAGTCTATTTTGTCAGATACGAGAATTGCTACTCCAGCTTTCTTTTGATTTCCATTTGCATGGAATATCTTTTTCCATCCCTTCACTTACAGTCTGTATGTGTCCCTAGGTCTGAAGTGGGTCTCTTGTAGATAGCATATATATGGGTCTTGTTTCTGTATCCATTCCAACAGTCTGTGTCTTTTGGTCGGAGCATTTAATCCATTTACATTTAAGGTAATTATCAATATGTATGTTCCTATTCCCATTTTCTTAATTGTTTTGGGTTTGTTATTGTAGGTCTTTTCCTTCTCTTGTGTTTCCTGCTTAGAGAAGTTCCTTTAGGATTTGTCGTAAAGCTGATTTGGTGGTGCTGAATTCTCTTAGCTTTTGCTTGTCTGTAAAGGTTTTGATTTCTCGGTTAAATCTGAATGAGATCCTTGCTAGGTAGAGTAATCTTGGTTGTAGGTTCTTTATCACTTTAAGTATGTCCTGCCGCTCCCTTCTGGCTTGCATAGTTTCTGCTCAAAGATCATCTGTTAACCTTATGGGGATTCCCTTTTATGTTATTTTTTGCTTTTTAAAATTTATTTATGTTGCTTTTATTTCCCATTGTTTTTGGGAAATACTGCCCCTAGTGGGTAAGGTTGGTTTGGTGGGTTGTGTAGGCTTCCTGGTGGAGGGGACTGGTGTCTGTGTTCTGGTGGATGAGGCTTGATCTTGTCTTTCTGGTGAGCAGGACTGCCTCCGGTGGTGTGTTTTGGGGTGTCTGTGGCCTTATTATGATTTTAGGCAGCCTCTCTGCTAATGGGTGGGGTTGTGTTCCTGTCTTGCTAGTTGTTTGGCATAGGGTGTCCAGCACTGAAGCTTGCTGGTCATTGAGTGGAGCTGGGTCTTCGTGTGGAGATGGAGATCTCTTGCCAATTGATATTATGTGGGGCCAGGAGGTCTCTTGTGGTCCAGTGTCCTGAACCTGACTCTCCCATCTCAGAGGCTCAGTCCTGACACCCGGCCAGAGCATCAAGACCCTGTCAGCCAAATGGTTCATAAGGAAAGGGAGAAAACAAAGAAAGAAAATAAAAAATAAAATAAAATAAAAAATTATTAAAATAAAGTGTTTGTTTTAATTTTTAAAATAAAAAAGTAATTTAAAAAAGAGACCAACGAAACCAACAAAAAATCCACCAGTGGTAACAAGTGCTAAAAACTATACTAAGATAAACATAAACATCAGAAACTAGTCAGTCGCATACAGCAAACCCCAAGTCTACAGTTGCTCTGAAAGTCCACCGCCTCAATTTTGGGTTGACTCATTGTCTGTTGAGTTATTCCACAGGTGCAGGGTACATCAAGTTGATTGTGGAGATTTAATCCTCTGCTCCTGAGGCTGCTGGGAGAGATTTCCCTTTCTTTTCTTTGTTCGCTCAGCTCCTGGGGTTCAGCTTTGGATTTGGACCCGCCTCTGCGTGTAGGTTGCCCTCTGGCTTCTCTTGTTCGCCCAGACAGGGGGCGAACAGCTGATTAGGGGGCCTCTGGCTCATTCAGGCTGGGGGGAGGGAGGGGTACGGAATGCAGGGAGAGCCTGCAGTGGCAGAGGCTGGCGTGACGTTGCAACAACCTGAGGTGTGCCATGTGTTCTCCCAGAGAAGTGGTCCCTGGATCACGGGACCCTGGCAGTGGTGGGCTGCACAGGCTCCCTGGAGGGGGAGGTATGGATAGTGACCTGTGCTTGGACACAGGATTCTTGGTGGCTGCAGTAGCAGCCTTGGCATTTCATGCCCATCTCTGGGGTCCATGCTGATAGTCACGGCTCGTTCCCATCTCTGGAGGTCGTTTAGGTAGTGCTCTGAATCCCCTCTTCTCTTGCACCCGAAACAATGGTCTCTTGCCTCTTAGGCAGTTCCAGACTTTTTCCCAGACTCCCTCCCAGCTAGCTATGGTGAACTCGCCCCCTTCAGGCTGTGTTCACACAGCCAACCCCAGTCCTCTCCCTGGGATCTGACCTTCGAAGCCCGAGCCTCAGCCCCCAGCCCCCACCCACCCCAGCGGATGAGCAGACAAGCCTCTCAGGGTGGTGAGTGCTGGTTGACAGCGATCCTCTGTGTGGGAATCTCTCCGCTTTGCCCTCCGCATCCCTGTTGCTGCACTCTCCTCTGTGGCTCTGAAGCTTACCCACCCACCCACCCCCTGTCCCTGCCAGTGAAGGGGCTTCCTAGTGTGTGGAAACCTTTCCTCCTTCACAGCTCCCTCCCAGAGCTACAGGTCCCATCCTCATTCTTTTGTCTCTGTTTTTTTCTTTTTCCTTTTGCCCTACCCAGGTACGTGGGGAGTTTCTTGCCTTTTGGGAAGTCTGAGGACTTCTGCCAGTGTTCAGTAGGTGTTCTGTAGGAGTTGTTCCACATGTAGATGTATTTTTGATGTGTTTGTGGAGAGGAAGGTGATGTCCATGTCTTACTCCTCCACCATCTTGAAGGTCCTCCCTGAGCTTTATATAGTTTTATAGCAACAAACATCTAAGTGACCATGTTTGAGAAAATCTTTTATACCACATCAAGGTGTTTCATGAACCAAATCTGCAGATACACACTTCATTGCCAGTTAGATTAAGAGTCTGAGCAGGAACAGACAATAATAGCTGCCTTTTTGAATAACATGACTCCTTGAAATTCATGTTATCTTCCTCTTGATCCTCACAGTATTTCCAGGTGCTATTTGGTTTCTGGCTCCACTGTAGAGTTCTGAGTCTTCAGTGCACAGTGGAAAGAGGACGTCTTGAAGGACAGAAACAGCAAAAGGAACACAGGTAGTAGCATGCAGCTTCAGGGGTAATATGTGTGAATTTCTGACTGCAATTTCCTTCCTTCCTTCCTCCCCTCCTTTCCTCCTTCCCCTCCCTTCCTCCTTTTCCTCCCTCCCTCTCTCCCACCCTTCATGCCCCCTCTTTTTTTCTTCCTAACACCAATTGGCAAACTTGAATCAACATTCCTGAGTCTTCCAATCACTTGATTTCTACAGTAATGCATGGCCAGACCCTTTATGTTGACCTTCACCCTACTCTGTTTTGCTCAAGGAATTACTCAAATTCTAATAAGAATAAAATGACTTAAGAGTTAAAGATGAACCTGCTTGTTTCCACTTACCAGGTTATAGACTCTGAGAAGGCATAGAGTAGATATGCAGAAAATGCAGGCTGGCTGAATGAATAAGCAAGTGAGAAAGCTGTTTTCTTTAGTTAAGTGTTATCTTTTGCAAATTGCTTCTGCAAAACAAAACACTAAAGGTGAAAAGAAGCAGTGTTTTCCCCAGTATTGTTCATGGAATATTGATCTCATTGGATATTAGTATATAAGTTAAAATAAATTATGAATATGGCAAGCAATTTTAAAACAGTCACTTTCTCAAACAGAGGACACATCAGGGCATCTAATATATGCTAATCATGAATTTCTAATATGGCTTATGGTATACAGTATTTCTAAAAATTATTTGACCATGCAGCCTTTCTTGGTAGACTATTTGACAGGATAGTATTTGAGGAACTGATTTTGGGATTCCTGTCTTAAATCATGACTGCAACAATAATAAATAATAAATCCATCTTTATTCAGCATTTGGAAATGTGCCAAGCACTGAGGTGAGTGTTACTATTATAGAGATGAATAAAAGGGTGTCTGCACTTGAGGAGCACAGGTGTACCTAGAGCAGATAAATTGTGATGTCAGATTGGAAGTGATTTAATAGAGGTATGAACTGCGTGCCCAGGGAACAAATATGCAGGGAGTAGCTGACCCACCAAGAAGTTAGGATTCATTGTAAAGAGAAAGTAAGGTAATTCATTAGCTGCTTTTCTTATAACAAGTGGTATCCAGGCATCCTTAGGGCACCTGGAATGAAAGAGAGTTCTTCTTTAGAGCAATGAGTGGAAAAAGCAGAGTTGAGACATTTGCTTCTTGCATTTGCCTGTAGCCATTTCTGTCTTTCATGACTGTGCCACTGCCAACCTCATTTAAGGATGAGGAGTAGCTTAAAAGACAAGCTTTGGACAGAGAGTTAGATGACCAGTGACAGTGTACATTTTGCTTGAGCTGTTGGTCTTCCAACACCCGTTGCTACTTCTCTTGATAATGGAAACTGTTTTCGTTAGGAGCACTACCCTTCCTCCACAGTCCAACTGTGTGGTTCAGGTAGGTTCATTCTACCTTCTACTCAAAGGGTAGCTACTCAGCACGTTCCGTCTCCCTGTACACAGTGATGATTCAAGCCAAGAAGGGTCATGTTGGTTCAAATGTAATGAAACTCAAGCCCTCCAACTACTAGACTTGAGGCTGATGGAATATAAGTCTGAGGTTTCCAGGGCAGCTCTGTGGAAATAAAGCCAACATGTAAGAATAGTGCTGAGACATGGACAGAGAGGGACACTTGGACATCAGTTTTGAGCATCTGGCTCCAGTTTTATTAGAAGCTATTCTTGAATTTCTCATTTATATAGTCAACTACATTTCCCTTCCTTTTAAGCCCGTTTGACTCGAGTTTCTGTCTTTTCCTGCAGGAAGTATATAACAAATTGTATTAACTAGCTGCTAAGTAGCTGTGGGCCTCTTGTCAAGTCCCAGTCTCTGAATAGGGAAGGGTGTCAGTCTCCCCATCTATACTATAAAATAATTGGACTAGTTAAGTAGATTTCATACTTTGGTTTAGGGCATACCTCTTTTTTAACAGGAATATTAGGTCATATCAATGTATAAAACACGTAAAGTAAAATGCTTTTATTGAATCAAAAGTATGGATTTTCAGGTGCCTGCTTACCTAAAGTAGATAGCATAGAGGACATACTGTCCAGTGATTTTAAGATTTTTTTTCTAGCTTTGGTATTCTATGATTCTGAGTCTATGAGGCTTTGTTAATATCCATGGTAATGTTTCACAGTGAAATTCATAAAGTTTGAAGGGATGATTTTAGCTAATAGGGGGATGGTGAGATGGCCACTAGTACAAGGAAATTCTGGAATTGAGGAAGTCTTGCAGAATAACCTCAACTAGCATACCAGTAGCAGCACCAAGAATGTACACTCTTGATTGTGGTTATTAACTGTGTTTTATTTATGAAAGGTAAGATTGGCTGAGCAGGGAAATATCTCACATGTCCATTATTTTGTGTGTTGTTGATCTGTTCTACCAAGAGCTCTGATTGAAATGGTTGGGGAGCAGTTCCTTTTACCTCGTATGTGAGCAAGACCTTCATTTCTAAAATTGATTAAAATAATATGCTGAGTGATCCATTTATTCTTTCCACGTTGCATTTGGATTTCATTACTGGAGAAGTCAAAAGGCCATTTTCATTTTGGACTCTGGAAAGGTCATTTGTTACTCACGTTCTTATTTCCCAGTTCCTAGTGTTGATGATGAGGAAAAAAAAAAAAAAAAAAAAAAGAATGCTAGTAGTTTTTGATTAGTCTCACCATGAATTCATTATTTTCTGACTATGCCTGCTGGCCTTTAGGCTCTTATCGTATCTGTCAGCATGGTAAAAAAACATTTTGGATTTAGTAAGACTACTGTAGAGTGTCTGATATTGCCGTTTTAGAAGAGGAAGCTTCAAATCTTTGGAAGCTTTTCTAAGCTTAAGGCATCAGAAGTCCCATGACAGACCATGGGCACAGCATAATAAGTAAAATAACTTCTCACTATCAAAAAGGTAAAAAAGATTAGAAACATTTCCATGACTCATTATTTTCATGGATTAACTTTGGCCACAGCTCTAGACGTTAAAAATAATGAAAACAGTGATAGTTCTAAAAATTAACTTAATAATTCAGAGGTTTCATCTACCTAAGTTATCATATTAACAATTTTGATTTCAAGTAATGGAATCTATATTTTATTCCAAGAAAATAAACTAAATTAACCCTTCTGATACATGGTAAACAGCTTTATTTGTTTAAATCCTATTTTCATAATAGCATACCTAGTGCCACTGTAGAAAAGTACTTGATAGAAGCTTCTAGTTATTAACATTCAGAGTAGTTTTTGTTAGGAAAAAAACCTTAATGTTAAACTACTTAAGAATTCAAAAAATCTTTTAGGGAAAAATAGAAGCAAAGTGGCTGCCAGCTGAGTGAAACCGATGGCCTCTAAAAATGCCTATTAGCAAACAGAAGGCTCAAGTACAGTATATCTTCAAGTTTATTCTCGGAACCAGAAGAATAAAACTACCTGAAAAGGGACAACAATGTAAACTTCCTATTTTTACATGTTGAATTTTTTAAACCAGGAAGACCTGAAAGCATATTTGAGAAAATAACTATATGCTATTAACTTACTCATTTTCATCTATCTTTTAACCAAGTTGAAAGATGTAGTCATTACTTCTGAAAAAAATACTTATTGTCTTTCTACCCTTCTCTGTACAAAAGCACAAAAAGACATGTTGTTTTCTTGCCTTTCACAGTGATATTTTATTTCTGCAACTTCCGATAATACTCTACAGTCAATAGGTAAAAGATACATAATTATTTTACAATTTTACTATCTGTAAATGGGTGGCATTTTGCATGTTTATTATTATAAAATATCTTTAAATGTTGTGAAGAATATTTTCTTTTTTTTGTAGCCAGTTTGCTCATATTTGTACCTTTTATACTTTAAGAGATTTACTAAGGCACGTTACATTTTGGACTATCATGATACATGTGTTGTTACTAGAAAATGCATTAAAAAAACATTTGTTTGTCATCGTCATAGTGAAATGAAAAAACGGACTTACTGGGAAAATATACCCAATATTTTATGTATGATGTATTCATAAATCAGCAAATACTTAATATGTGCATATTCATGTGACAGTACCTATCACGTGGTAGGTGCTTAGTAAATGTTAATTATGATAATGATGATTATCTAATGCATTTAATTCTTCTTGCATTTTTAATGGAGTGGCTGCTAAAGCTTTTTATTTAAAAATATCGGTTTCCAGTGTAGTTCCAGTACTTTCTAAATGCATCTGTCTCAGTGGTCTCAAACTGGTAGGGAAACTTTCTGAAAGACCACATTGAGATCAATGCAGCAGAAGATAATGAACCCGACAAAGCATGCAAGCAGCATTTGCTGACAATCCAGACTTTCTCCTTGTATATTTTCTTCTCTCTACCTAGAATTGCCCTTTTTCCCCTAATTATTTCCCTGTGGTTCCTCGAAGTCCAGCTCAAATACTAACCTGTTATTGAGTTAAACTTCTCTTTATTTTTGACCTCTGTAGTATCTCTAACACCTGTAACATGACTAGACTGTAGTTCTTGCATTTTTATAACCGTTTGTCTATTTTGCCTGTGTTGCTTCCTTTACTAGTATGTATGTGTATGTAGATAGGCATGCACACACTCACATATATGCATACATCTGTATCTCAAAAATATCATGATTTTATATATACAATAACATGATCGAGTGGCATATGTAATTGAATCTGATGTACGTTCATGAAATAGGAATAAAGTAAAAGATAATTAGAAGAGTAACAATCTCAGTAGAATCATATCAAGCTTTCAAAAATCATAAAGGCTAGCTGAGTTACATGTTCTCTTGCATTATCGGTGTCACTGCTCCCCTCTATTCATGAAAATAATGAAGCATGACTTCATCCAGGAATAGAATACTTTATTC
This sequence comes from Platanista minor, assembly GCA_004363435.1. Taxonomy (NCBI): domain Eukaryota; kingdom Metazoa; phylum Chordata; class Mammalia; order Artiodactyla; family Platanistidae; genus Platanista; species Platanista minor. The sequence goes on from RJWK010008759.1 coordinate 28,227, forward strand.
TCTGTAGACTTATGGAGAATGTTTACAAAATGTCCTCTACAAGGAATATTATGTAGACTTGGTTCCTGCTTTCTCGTGTGTTATTTTAAAGTGCACCAGCTGAGTGGTCATAGAGAATGAAAGCATGTCATAAAAACAAATGATAAAGCATGCATTTTAAATGTATATTTATATTTAATTATATGCTTATATTGGGATAAATGATGTGATTGCAAGGAGCAAGCTTTTGAAAGGTACTGATAACCTTCTTGCTACAAAAAAACTTCATTTTTCTTTGAAATTGTCTTGACACTCTCCACTTCTCTCTAGTGTCACTGATGCTGCTGATTCAAATGCTTTTTTATTCCTTCTACAAACTATCACAGTCTTTTCCACATTGTTATCCCCACCACTAGCTTCTGGGTGCTCCAGTTCATCTTTCACATTACTGCAAATAACAGTATAAGATAGAAATGAGGTCCAGCTACGATGGAGTAGCTGGGACCTGCATCTTATTGTAAACAACTAGAAAAGTGGGCAAGATAAATGACAAGAAATGTTTTCAGACACTAGGCATTAGGCAGCACAGGAACACAATCCCTGATAGAACACAAACCAGGTGAGCTTTAAGACAGCCCCGTATTTCAACCTAGAGGCACTTTCCAGACAATGGTGAAGTAACCGGAATCAAAGAAATAAAGCGTGAAGTTTTTTGATTCTTATTGAATTGCAGAGATAAAAACTAAAGTCTGAGAAGTCTAAAGAAGCTACAAATTGTAAGCAAGAATACCACAGAGGAGAAAGCTACAAATTGAAATGTTCCAGAAATCTGTATGGGTTTTCTATAGTCTATTACTGTATGTAAAGCTGCATAGGCAGGGGGTGAAACTTTACGAAACTGGGCCAAGAACAACCAGGAAAATGAAAGCAGAAAAATTACCAGAGCTTACACTGTGCTGGGGGATTTTTGAGTTCAAATCAGCCATAATGGAGAATCATTTTTGAATGTTTGGTGCTTTCAGTGGAGCCCAAATAAGGGTCATATATAAGTAGTAGTGCTAGTAAACTAGAGTGAAGGCTACTTGAAACATGTCCTAATGAAGATAAAGAAACAAGACTTTAAAAGGATTAAACTTACCATCCGGTAGGTTAACTGCCTACCATAAAAAGTCATCTCTTTGAAAGAACACAACAGAACTCAACACTTGATAATGTAAAATTCAAGATATGCAGCATCCTATTAAAATATTAAACACAAAAAGGAATATGTGATCCCAAAATAAGGAAAATAAGTCAATAAAGACATTCCCAGAAAAGATAGAGATAGTGGAATTAGCATATGAAGAATGTAAAATGCCTGTTATACACGTGCTAAATATGCTCAAGGTTTTAAAGAAGAAAAGCAACATAATAAGGAGGACAAATTAAAGATGTAAAAAGAAGCAAATGGAACTTCTAGAGATGAAAAATTCATTATCTAAAATGAAATATGTGATCAAATTAAAAGAAATTTAGGCACTACAAAAGACAAGATCAGTAAACTTGAATTTATAAAACCATTGAAACTGAAACAAAAGGAGAAAAAACATAAATAAAAGAGAACAGATCCTTGGTGACGTTTGGGACAACATTAAGCACTATAACATGGATACATAGGGATACAAAAAAATTTGAAAAAATAATGACTGAATATTTCCCAATTTGACCAAACAGCAAACCCACAGATTCTTGAAGCTCTGTGAACCTGATGTAGTATAAATAAACACAAATACTCTAAGACACATCATAATTAAAACTGCTAAAAACTAATGCCTTCAAACAGCTGATTAATTCCGTATAGGGACAAAACAGAAGAGTGATTACAAGTTCTTCATCAGAAACTGTGCTAGCCAGTTAATAATAGAACAATAAAATGAAATACCTAAAAACTATATAATTAACCTAAAAGAAATCAAGAAGTGAGAAAATGAGGAAAAAAGAACAATGGGACAAATAGAAAGTAATATCAAGATGGTAGATTTGACCTTAAATATATAAATAATTAATATGTAAATAAGCATTCCAATCGAAAGGCAGAGACAATCAGTTTGGATGAAAAAGCAAGATCTAACTATGTATTATCTATAAGAAAGCCGCTTTAATACAAAGACATACATGGGTAAAATAAATGGATGGAAATGATATACCTTACAAGTACTTATTTTAAAAAAGAACTGCAGGGCTTCCCTGGTGGCATAGTGGTTAAGAATCTGCCTGACAATACAGGGGACACAGGTTTGAGCCCTGATCCGGGAAGATCACACATGCCACAGAGCAACTAAGCCCGTGCACCACAACTACTGAGCCTGCGCTCCGGAGCCCGCGAGCCTCAACTACTGAAACCCGCACACCTAGAGCTCGTGCTCCACAACAAGAGAAGCCATTGCAAGGAGAAGCCCATGCACTGCAACGAAGAGTAGCCCCCACTCTGCACAACTAGAGAAAGTGCATGCGCAGCAACAAAGACCCAATGCAACCATAAACAAACAAACAAACCCCCCAAAACTGCAAAAGCTATATTAATATCAGACTAATTTTTCTTCTATTCATACTTCCCTGGGAATTTTTGTCATGAATCAGAGTGGTGTTTGGCTAAAGGCTTTTTCTGTAGGGAATTCAAATAGAAAGATTAGAGTTTTCAACAAATGTTGCTATAACAACTAGATATTCAGATGGAAAAAAAATAAACATTTCCCTATCATACTATATACAAATTAAAAATGGATATTAAATATCACATAAAAGTTAAATTTATAATGTGTCTAAAAGACAGTATTGCAGCCCTGAAACAGGCAAATGTGTTTTAGATAGGAGGGAAAAAAATCACAATTTATAAAGGAACAAATTGATAAATTTCATGTAATTAAAAATTAAAAACTGCTTTTTGAAAGATACCATTAAGAAGATTAAAAGGGCCAGGAAATTTGACAACCTAAAAGAAATGGCTAAATTCCTAGAAACATACAACCTACCAAGACTGAATCATAAAGAAATAGAAAATCTGAACAGACTTTGAATCAGTAATCAAAAACCTCCCAAAAATTAAAAGTCCAAACATGCTCCTGACTGTTTTCTTTTCAGTATTTATTATTTCTAGTGTGACTTTCATACTTTCAATCATTTGTCACATTTTTTTATCTCCTACTTTTGTCTAATTTCTGCTCTTCTCTAAATCTCTTATTGGACTTCTGCTTACAAACAACAATGCTAACGTTTTTAGAGTATAGAAAATTTGCTCAAATCCTCTCCACTTTCCCCCATTTCCTTTGGTGATGCATATGCTTTATGTGTATTTTCCTTAGTCCTTCCAATTATTGAATGCGAGAAGGCTATATATATATATATATTTTTTTTTTTTCTGTATAATTCTATGTGAAATGGTATAGGTAGGTTCTATCTAAATATAAGAATCAGGTGTGTGGTCTTGGATGCTCTGTCACTAAGCCTGTTATGGCACCTTCTCACTAAGTCTTCCTGGGGATTAAACTCAATCTTTGACTCTCAGCAGTTCAATAAGGTTCACAGTGAAGCATCTGAAGTCAGAAGTTCTGTATTGTGGTCTGAGAATCTCAGCTTTTTCTCCACTTTTCTCACTTCACTTCTAGCAGTCCCTTACAGATGTCTGATATTTGATGATAAACTAGAAATATCAGAAAATAATATCTACATATAATTGTTCACTATTTGAAATACTAAAATAGAGAAATGCAGTTGAATATTTAGGTGTTTCAGAATTTGGAAATATGAGGACAGATACCCAGATGCCTGACAAAAAAATATTTCATCTGGTATTGTATTAGGTAGAGAACCTAGTTCAATATTCTGTTATTTTTCTTAAGCATATATTAAAACTACATCCTTGCAAATATATTCTTTATGTTAGGAATGAAAAGTCAATGCCCTTAAGTGTTGGCACTTTGATTAGTATTCTTGTTAGTGTACTTTAAGAAAACATATTATGAAAATAATTGTAAAACTTTAACAATTATCTCCTACTTAGTTTTAATCAGTTAGATTCCAACTTAAACACTTTGGGGGAAGAGTTATTTTCTCTGCTAGTAAGTGATAGTCATTCCTCAGAAGTGGGACAGGCAGTTCCCACAATATCTGTTAGATTTGTTTAGCTACTACTTTCTTAAAAATATGGCATCAGGAAATGGATCAAACCAGCTATAAATTGTGATGGAAACCCCTGAGTTTGTGTTCAATTTATATTTCCTGACTACTGCCCACACTTTTACGGGCATGAGCTTGAGGCAACCTTGTTTCATCTGACTTTAGCTTAGTTATGAAGAGTGAAAACCTGTTCAAACTTGGGCTGATCAAGTGTTCATTTTCATGATTCTGGAATTAATTGAACAGAGAAGATGTAAAAGCTCAGGAGTAGTGATGCAGCTGTTTACTTTCATGTACAATGAAGATCTACAGAGAGAACAAAGATGAGAGATGGAGAGAAAATATTCCCTGGAGTCTTGGAGTCTTGGTTCTTTTCCTTTCTTATAGCCCAGATAGAGTCTGGACTTCGGGTTACTTGAGAGTCCGGTGTTTCTTTATAACTGATGATTGCCTTATAATAAATATACTGACATGCTTTTCTTTCTACTCATTTTCCTTCTGTATCCTTCTGCTGCTGCTGCTTTAAACCAGTGGGAGTTAGTTCTGTTATTTTCAAACAGAATCCTAATTAATATAATATCCACACACTTTGAGAAAACAAAATGAAGTAGCTTGTTACTTTTGCTAAGCAAAGGAATACAGAACAATAAAATGCACTATAAAGCAGTTTAGAGATTTACATTTGAGCATTTCTCTGATAAGAACACATTTAGGCAGAGGAGAGGAGAGGAGAGAAATATAGCCTAATTATTTTTACAAGCACAAATTTGTTCTGCTTATGTAAGTCAGAACCAGTGATTGCAATAGCATACATTATTAAAACAAATTTATTATTTAAAGTAATATTGAGTCATGAGGCATTAGTCCAATTGGAGATGGGTAGATTTCGCACTGGGTTATAAGACCATATTTACTCCCCACTCCCTGCCCTCTGGGACCAAGGTTACTGAAGCCCTTGAAAGACCGTGTATGGGGACCCTCATCTATTCCTTTATGTTGAAGGAGAGGAAAGACTTCTCTGTTTCTGTGAAAGTAAAGGGCTATCTAGGTTTTATGCTATTTTCCTGAGATGTCCATGAATCCATAAGATTTTCTTAAGGGTGTTCACATACCCTAGTAGGTAGGCGATATCCTCAGGAGAACCTCCCTTAATAAGACTCCTTTTATGTCAGAGCTGCACTTTAAGAATTTCTTCTGAGAGAGACAGCACAAGATTTTTGTAGTTTGCCGTGGATTAAGCCATCATAGTTCTCTGATGAGTCACAGGATCGATCCCACAGTTAAGCATCTTTTCGAGTGGCTGCTGAGAATGTCTCCCATGTGCTCTCATTCTTCAGTCTTGTCCATTTCAGTGACTTTCTGGAAAGAGTTTGCAGTTCTGTGGTGAGCTTTTATGACATGCTTCAGTCACCTTCTACTTATTCATTGTGCATGGAGAAATAGAGAGATGGTCTCAAATTTTATTTACACAAATCTCCAGTGGCATATTATACAATCCCAACAACAATCACACTTCTCTTTCAACTTTTAATCAGCAACGTTAAGCCCGTGAATTATGATATTTCCCATCAATTACCCGAAACTTCATTTGTTCCTTTGATCCTGCAGGCCCCTAATCACACAGCCAGTTACCTTCAACTGTGCTGAAATTTCACATATTGTTTCCCTTCAGTAAACCAGAGTGTATATCTAAATTATATGTGAATTCTGTCTTTTTAGGTTTATCGTGTATCTTGAGATAGTATTGAATTTTTCTCTCTTCCCATTTTTCACAAAGGATTTTCCACCTTAGTCTTTCTGGTTAAGGTTTTCCCTTCTTGGCCACCTCTATTTTCATTACTTAACTTCTTGTCTCAAGCAATATGACCGCTTATCTTTTTTCTCATGTAGCCCATCTTATTATGTAACAAAAAAATTCTCAGTACTCTACTATTTTGCAGAGATACATGTTTATCACCTGTATTAGTATTAGGTGAGTTCTATATATATGACGATAGCAACAGTAACAACAACAACAACAAAAAATAACAAATAAAATCGTTCCACTTTTTAGGCCACATTAATTTCCTATTGTATCATGTGGATATTTAATTACTTAGATATTTATAGAATTAAGTGTTATTATTTTAGTATTGAAACAAGAGAACATTTAGTATTCTCAGCGTCCAGAATAGGGAGGCAGAATGAAATAAGGTTTATTTCTGATCATGCATATTATAGATATTATTAGTATACATGTAAGGGCTCAATTGACTTATGCTAAATAAATGCAGGAATGAACATATTTTGAAAACCAGTTGCAATTATTAAAGTAATCAACTATGTTTGGGATAATTGTTAAGCAACTAATTAAAGTGGGTTATAAGAGCAACCTGTGCTGTTACATGTCTAGCTATTTTCAGTGTATTTTTAGTTTTGAACATTTGGTTTCTTATTCAGACATGTCTGAAATTAACTGAATTTGTTTTTCAGTTTTTCTTAGTTTTGGGATGAGCTGACCTTCCTTGTGATGCTGTGGAAGTTGTCCTTGCATACTTCAGTTATGCTGGGTGATGTTATCAGATTGCAGACCCACTGTATTTAAGGTTGGGTAGGTTGTGTACTGCGTACCTCCACAGGTACCATGTCTCTATAATCTATGTGAGTACCTCTCTTGGAAGTATGCAGTATACAACTAGTGTGGCTGTAGGAGTAATCCTGGCCAGAAGCTTAATCAGTAAATAATTTTAAACCATGAAAATAGAGTGCTAGTTTCTGATATCACCTAATGACCATTGGATGTTTTAAGTTAGTGAACATCTGATTAGTTTGGATTTTCGCTTTCCAGTTTTAACTAACTTTGCTTTATGCTCATGAGATCAAACGGTTTGATAGAAAGAGACTGACACACAGAAAATTTGTGCACCTTGGTTCCCTGGGAAACCAGGCTAAGAATAGCTTTCTTGGCACATCATGGCTTCCTATAATGAGGGCCAGTGTAAGGATTCGAATGCTACAATGTAACCTATAAATCCCAAGAAATCGTTATTTTTTATGACAATTTAAATGCCCTTTTGCAAATACTCATATTAGAAAGCTTTTCAGGTAATTGCATGAATCTAATGATTTCTGAGGTCTTTCGTGTGTGTGTGTGTGTGTGTGTGTCTATTTTTACTTACTGGATTAAAAAAAGAACATATGTAAAGATTGATGTATAGGTTCTGGGCAGCTACCAGTGATAAAAATTTCCCAAGATAGATGTTCAATGCTTTCTAGTTAAAACTAGCTTTTAAAAGGCAGATTATAAATTAATTGTTTCTGTAAAGCTCATAATCAAGTTATTGATTATTAATAGTATTCACACATATTGCAATATTAAATTCCCTTCTTTAATTAATTCCCTTTTTGTATTTAATTTATTTATGTAACAGATAACTTGACAAGCATTGCTTGAATATTGAACATTTCTTCATTATTTAGTAAAAAAAAGTTTTGTAAGCAAAGCTTCCAAATGTAGCACATAACAAGCTGAACAATTTCTTCATCATCCTTGGAGCAGAAATTGTGTTCCCTAAAACTTTTATATATGTTATCAATCTAATTTTAATATTTCTTTTTCACATGGCCTTACTTTAAGAGGACATATATTTGCAAAGTGTGTATCAACCACTGAGGGTTCTGAAGGCAGAGACAATGGGAAGAGAGGATTTGTTACCCAGAGTTGTACCTTTCAGGATTTTAGCTATTCTGTACAATAAGCTAATTTAAATCATGGTTATGGTTAGACACTAAGGAGTCTCTTTCATCAGAAAAAACATGATGGGAAACCTAAGGCATATTGTAATTAGCTCTATACGACGCAAACAACTTTCAACATAGCAATGGAGCATTTATGTCTGGCTAAAACTAGACACTGAACAATTTGGCATTATCTGTGTAAGCGTTGATTACATGTTTGATTGAACATATTGCTCTCATATCTGCCCCAGGGCTATTAATGAACACTGCTTTGAGGTAAATTAAAGTAACATGGATAGGCATATTAAGGAAGCCCATGATGTTCAGCTCTGGGGAATTAAGAACAAAGTAAATTGTTGTTCCTAGGCTGTCTGTCTTTCTCTCCCACAGTGTAAAGGAATTTTGACAATGTTCTAAAGCTACTGGAGCAAGGTGGAAAAGACTAACGGATGGCATAGAATTTTGCAAGTAAGGCCTTCTGATATCTAAAGACAATGATGGTTGCATAGGTCCATATATCCTAACATTTCCTCCCAAAATAATAGAGAACTACAAGAATGAAAAATTAAATTACACAAAACCATGTGCTCAGCATAATTTAAATACAGACCATGCCCCCAGTTTTAATATTATTGGTAAAAAATGAAAAAGTCTTAACTGGGCAAAGTGGAAAGTATGAACCCTGGATTTTGTATCCTGTCAAAGTGTACTTAGAAGTATGACAGATATAGAAAAACAATTTTAACATGTAAAAATGTAGGAAATTTTGCACCCATGAGCCCTTCTTGAGGAATCTAATAAAGGAGGAGATATATCCAACCAAGAGTTGACTGCAAAAACAGCAAAAGGTCTCTTGGTGAGAATTTTTATATGTACAAACAAATTGATCTTTGTTTGTAAAGACTAGAGGAAAGATGGGAATGGGAGAGGAAGACTAATGTATAAATGTTTTATCTTGTGAAATATTTGTGACAAAAATTAAGCATATGTTAGGTCACAAAGAAATTGTCAGTACGTTCCATTAAGTAGAAATATTATAAAATACTACTCTTGTATCACAATGGAATAAAATCAGAAATTATTAAGAAAATATGTAAAGGCTCTCCCACTTAAAAATTTTAATTGAGGAATCATTAGTTGAAAGGGAGACATGAGCTGAAATGAAAGAATTTCTAAAAAAATGAAACCACTACATATCACAGAAATTAAGTAGTGATTTGAGGAAAATACATCTCACTAAACAATTTTTATCAGTACAAATGAAATACTAAAAATTAATTAAATATCCAGCTCAAAAGTTAAGGGAAAGAATAACAAGGTAAACTAAAAGAAAGTATAAGAAAGGAAGCAATAAATATAAAAGCAGAATTTAAGGAGGGAGAGGACAGAAAAGAATGGTAGACCTATTTAGTTAATCAAAATTAGTTTCTTAATTACAAAAATATGCATGTTACTAGATAACTTGATAAAGAAAAAGGGAGAAGAAGCAAATATGCAAAGAAGAAATGTCAAGGGAAAAGTAACCACTGAAATAAAAGAAAGTTCAAAAAGAATCATATGGAAAAATCAACACACAAGAGTAGGTAAGAAAATGCTGTGAAAGCAAAACTATGAGGAAGTCTCTCCTTACCAGACATTAAAGTATACTATTATGGTACAAAATCAAATCAAGGTGGTAATGGCAGATGAATAGACAAACGGGCCAGTGACACAGTATTAAAAGTTTTGAAAGACTCTTATGCGTATGACAGTATAGTAAATGATAGAAGTGGCATCTCTATTCACTGGGACAGTGACAGGCACCTGAGGAAACGGTGGTGGGAAAGTGGGTAGCCACTGGAAGGCAATAAAATTAGATACAGACCTCATACCATTCACAAGAAGACACTTCAACTGGATCAGCGATCCAAATGTAAAATATGTAATCAAACAAGTATTCTAAGAAAAGGTGAGTAAATTCCTTTTTAACTTTCATCTAGGGAAAGACTTTCCATGTCTCAAAATCCAGAGGCAATAAAAGCAAAGATTTGAAAAATTTAACTACAAAAATACAAAATATTTTCACAGCAAAAACAGTATAAAAATGGTCAAAGAATTCTGACCAACTGGCTGAGAAAATATTTTCTACTTAATTGAGAAAAAGGACTGATATACTAATATATAAAGAATGCTTTAAAACTGAGGGACAAAACTCCAAACCCACTAGAAAAACAGAAAGATATTGCCAGACATTTCCCAAAATACATGTATAAGAAAATGTCATTAAACATATGAAAATCTTTAGGTATATTAAAAATTAGAGAAATTAGATAAGTGCCTGTCAGATTGGTGAAAATTAACTATGATGATGCATCATGTTTGTGAGATTTCAAACAGATAATTGCATATATTGCTGATGAGAATGCAAACTGGTACAACCTTTGAAAAAGGCGATTTGTCAGTATATTATTAGCTTATGACTAAATGTATGTGTCTCCCCAAAATTCATATGATGAATCCTGATTCCTAACGTGATGTTATTTAGAGGTGGGGCCTTTGGGAGGTGATTAGGTTACAAGGGAATAGGACTAGTGCCCTTATAAAAGTGACCCTAGAAAGTATCCTTGCCCCATTTGCCATGCAAAGAGACAGTGAGAAGATGGCCATCTATGAACCAGAAAGTGGACCTCCATAGACACTAAACTGCTGACACCTTGATCTTGGACTTCCCAGCTTCCAGAACAGTGAGAAGTAGATCTCTGTTGTTCATAAGCCACCTATGCTATGGTGCTGAGAACTGGAGTGCTGCTGTAACAAACACCTAAAAACTGTGCAAGTGGCTTTGGGACTGGGTTATAGGGAGAGGGTGAAAGAAAGGACTGTTCACGGCAATTCTGGTGAGAGCTCAGGAGGAACACAGGAGAGCTGTAGAGAAAGCCTTATCGTAGAGAAAGCTTCAACATTCTACCTGAGCAGAATATTGGTAGAAATAAGGACAGTAAAGGCCACTCTGATGAGGTCTCAGATGGAAATGAGGATCTTGCTTTGGAGACTGGAGGAAAGGTCATCCTTATTATAAAGTAACAAAGAATTTGGCTCAATTGTGTTAATGTCCTAGTGTTTTGTGGCAGGTAGAACCTGTGAGTGATGAAGTTGGATATTTAGCTGAAGAAATTCCTAAGCAAAGTATTGAAGTTACATCTAAGTAGAGTATCAAGGCCACCCCTCCTGACTCTTATAGTAAATTGCAAGAAGAGAGAAATGCTTTGAAGATGGATTGGTAACCAAAAAGGAAGCAGAATGTAAAGGTTTGGAAAACTTTCAGCCTATCCATGTTGTAAAAGATGAGAAGTCTTGTATGGGAGAGAACATTATAGGTGTGGAGTTAGTCCAAAAGAATATCCATAGTGTGGTACTATTTATGTAAAAAAGGATATAGAAGAAAAAAGTATATATATTTATAAACATATATACCTCATCATTTATGTAAAATTAAATACAAAGAGTAACCAGAAACTAAGTAGTTGTCTACAGAGGTTGAGTGGAAACTGTGTGGGAAGAATGGGTGAATGGGAATGAGGCATAAAAGATGAGGGAGGAGTGACGTGTCTCTGAATACACCCTTTTTTTTTTTTTTTTTTTAAGTTCTGATGCTTTAAGCTATGATAATTCTTCACATATCCCAAAATATAAATAATTAAAATTCAGTAGAATTTTAATGGGGAGTGAGACTGAAGATGAAATATGAAGAGTAACACACTAAAATTAATCAAGCACTACAAATAAAATTTTATGACCACACTAAAGACCGTGGGAAGAAAATTACTAATCTAAGTGATTTTGAACAGCGTTTTGACTATATACTTTGAGGCTGAAGATAAAAAGTACTGTCAACAAGCATTATGCTCCATTATACTCACAAAATAACTGTGAACCACCATATCATAATATAGGTATATTTGACAAATATATGCTATATAGATATTAAACTTATTTCTCATAGGGCTATGGATATCAATTCTGAAACTACTTTATATATATATCAGAATTGAACAAATAAGTACATATATTGTGAATACTTAGAGCTGGATTTCTCACTTAAAGGAGGGACCTATAAGTAAGGAAACAGGAAAGGTTAGAATGAACCCCCTGCTCTGTGTGTATATATCTCTCTCTGTGTATATATTATATATTCACACGAACATAGAGTGAGATGTAGGTGCATTATATATGTGTATAAATGTTACATGCATGTACATATATGTATAATGACTAGATTTCTGTATATATAGACATACATGTACAATGCACATATATGGATGTACATATTTTTGTATATGCATATATGCATAGGTAATACACACCTCTCCTCCCTCCCTCCCTCCCTCCCTCCGTCTCTCTCTCTCTCTCTTTCTCTCTCTCTCTCTCTCTCTCTCTCTCTCTCTCTCTCTCTCTCTCTCTCTCTCTTTCTCCTAGGTCTGTCAACTAAGTAGACCATGAAACAATGACAACTCAGTACCAATGAAATTATTGAATCCAAGCTGAGCTAGTAAAAATACAAAAATTACCGTGGAATATTTTGTTGTGCTAAAAAATAACAAAGTGTTCACAAAATGAAGGGAGCTGAAAGGACATAGAAGTCAACACTAAAGGACTTCCAATGACCACATCTGGGACACTTTGAGAAAAATAATTCTAGTAATATGCTGTAACGTATAGGATAAAATAAATATGAGCCTTTAAGAGTATAAGTAAATAATTGAATAAGTAAACAAATGTGGGAGAAAGGACAGTTTTTCCTTGCAGTAGAATTCTAATTTGTTAAATGTAGAAGGAATGATGGAAATAGAAAACCACTCTTTGGCAAACACCAAAATAATAATTGTTGCAGGTAGAAATTATAGATGAGTGTTAAAATTAATGGCCAAAATTATGAAGAAAAACAGAATATTTGTATATTCTCAAAGTAACTTCTTTAAAGATACTTATTAATTACAATTGGAAAAAAGTAGTATCTTCACAGTGGAAAAACCTGGCAGACAGCACCTTAATAAAATGATCAAGTTAATGTCACCAGTAAAAAGTCCTATCCACATCCTATACCTCTGATACGATGCACTATGGAGATGGGTAATGTTAGGTCTGCAAATAACACTTTTGTGATATTCTTGCCAAAATAATGAATGAAATAAACAGATTCAAACTCCTAAACTGAGATATTCTACAAAAGAGCAGTACCCTTCAACATGCCAAGGTTGAGAAAGACTAAGGAATTGCACCGTACTGGGACTAGGGAAACATAATATGTTTGGGGGATTCTGATTAGAGTCTGGACCAGCACAAGGGCATTAATGGGCCAACTGGAAATTTTTCAATAAAGTCTTTAGATTAACTGATGGCATTGTTTTTATGTTAAAGTCGAATAATTTTGCTATGTCTAGGTAAAATGTTAACAGTAAGGGAAGCTGGGTGATAGGTATACTAGAACTCTGAAGCATTTGTGTTACTCTAAAATTATTTCAAAATAGAAGTTTTCAAAATAAAATACTAGAGACACTCCAGATCATTTATGGGGCTAGTCTCTTTTTGGGGAGCAGAATTTTGTATGTTAATGCTCCTCACCTCATCTAACCAGAGAGAACAGCATGACTAGACTGAATATCAGAACTGACTCTCTTAACCCTTGTTTAATGAATTTGACTTAATATAACAAGAAGGGGCTATTTTTTCTTTTTAATTCTCAATTCCTTAAGGATGAAAACAATTGTTGGGGAGATTTGAAATAACATTCTGAAATGAATGAAACATAATTAATAATTATGCCATTCTCTTTCATGGTCAACATGGAGACAGCATACCAGACTGAAGAATTCATTTATGGAAAAGGTTTTTGCATGCCATCCTTCAATTAAATATAAGGCCATAGCTTATATTTAACTGAATAGCCGACATGGGAAGGGGTCTTCTGTGGCATGTGAAAGACCCTCACAGTGCTATTTGGGATACAGAGCTACTCACTAGAAATGAGGTGGAAATTTTTTCTGCTTGGACCAAGGAGTCACTGAGGTCTTCTGATAAGACAGGGCACCCAAAGACCACTGTGAGTTTAGGGGGAATGAATCCACAGTGATGGCTGAGAAAAGAGGTCCCTGCAGATCCAACCTCCATTTTGGTAAAGCTGCCTGAACATGAAATTATAAACTAAGAAGAGCTACTACCTTAGAGAACTGGTTCACCAAAGACATCACATCAGTTGTGGGCCTGTGGCCCTCAGAATATGCGAATTCAATCTTCAGTAGTTTTAGAGGCATTCATCCTTCCCTATGAATTAAGAGGATAGTTTGGTAACTGAACTAACCCCTTTCAGTCTGAATCAGCACCCTAAATTCTTGGATAATTTAGATGGAGACATCTCAAGAGGGAGATATTGGTATTTCTGCAAATATTGCCGATTTTTATTTGAGCAACTAATTGGAAAAATAAAAGTTATCTGTATTGTCAGGCTGAGAGCTGGAGCAAGTCACAGCAGAACCACACAGGCGGAACTATATAGTGTATCTAGTGGTAAGTGAAATGTTTTATTCTGTGGGTGAAGCACTTAGCCAAAGAGTTGCTAGCCCAATATCTTTTCACTAACTCCAGTCGTGTCTTAAGTTTTCGTGGCTTAAGTTTTTGGGCCCATGTGTATCTTTGTCATGCTGATCCATAATGGAAGTGATCGGTTTCTGAAATCAGTGAAGAAATCAGCAATGAACTTTCCTTAAAGAATTATTTAAAGTTCAGTCTATCTAGCTAAAATGGAGTTTAAGAAATCAATTTCTATCAATCTGTGTCTGTTTTCTAAATGTCACTGCATGTTCATGCAATGTCAGAACAGTAGAGGAGAAATCATGTCTAGGCAAACATGATATTCTCTGCTCCAGGTGCTTTTTGAGAGGAAAAGAAGGTATTCTGTGAGAGACAGAATTTCTTCTTAGTGGTACTCTTACTCATTGTATGATAGAGCATAGTCTTCAGAATCAGAAGGAACTGGATTTAAATCTCATCTTTACTACTTAGTAGTCCTGTGACCTTGGGAAAGTTAATTAGCCTCTCTCAGCCTTAGTTTTCTGATCTGTAAAATAAAGATAATTATATTTTTTTTCTCATAAGATTAGTGTGAACATTAAATAATAGAATGTGTCTGTGGTAAGCAGAATAATTACCCCCAGAAGGTGTGCATGTCCTATTCCCTGGAACCATGAATATATCAGGTTACATGGCAAAAGGGAATTAAGGTTGCAGATGCCATTAATATTACTAATCTGCTGACTTTAGAATGGGGAGATTATACTGAATCATCTGGGTAAGCCAGGGTGATCCCAAGGCCCTTAAACATGGAAGGAACAGGCGTTGCGGAAAAGACCTGACAGGCCTTTGTTGGTTTGGAAGATGGAAGCCAACCAAGGAATTCGGGCAGCCTCTACAATTTGGCTAAGGCAAGAAAACAGAGTCCCCATAGAGCCTCCAGAAGAAACACAGGAATGCCAATATCTTGACTTTAATACAGTGAGACATATTTGGTTTCTGACCTCTGGAGCTATAAGATTATAAATTTGTGTTTTAAGCCACCAAGTTTGTGGTAATTCATTACAGCAGCCATTGGAAACTAATGTAATGTGTAAAGAGCCTAGCACAGTGCTTGGTAAATAATTGATATACAATATATTTTACTTCTGCTTCCAAAATTCTTCCATGTATTTGCATTCTCTTCTAATCTCCAGCAATTACTTCTCTTATGAAATCTATCCTAAGATAGAACTTAGTCTGGCCACTTGAGCTGGGATTTTGCTATTTTCATTTGCACAAAGGGAGAGCTAGATAAACTCATCATCATTTGGACCACAAGCCAGCAAACTTTTTCTGTAAAGACCTAGATAGTATATTTTAAGCTTTGTAGTTCATATGATCTTTGTCTGAACTACTCGACTCTGCAGTTATAGCAGGAAAGTAGCCATAAGAAATATGTAAACTAATGAGTGTACCTGTATTCCAATAAAAGTTTCTTTACAAAAACAGGCAGTGAGCCACATTTACTCTGTGGTCTGTAGATTGCTGACACATGATTTACACTGTTTCTTTTCACCTCCACACAAGGTAATTTTTTCAAGGTTAAGGTGAAGAATGGAGGTGAATCAAATCTTCCCATCTCTAAAGAATACTTCAGAAGACGTTGCTCTGCTTGTTGTATATATCTCATCGGTGAATTAGAAATCATAATAAGACCAATGACTATAATAGCAACAGTCATCATGTAATCATAATTTACAGGACAAACAGAGAGTGGCTTCCTTAGCTTCTGAAACCCTGCCCTGGGCCACGACTCCATTCGAATTATTTATTTACCTTTTCAGAAGCAGACTTTGCTATTTCAAAACAAACACCCTTTATCAGAAATTTGCTAATTTGAAATTCTGAAGGTGCTATCTTCTGCTTTTTAAAAACATAAAAGACTCTGGATGCCCATTTGAAAGTCAGTAAGAGAGAATATAATTAGAAACTCCTTTATAAGGTCTTAATTTCTCCTCGTTGGATTGAGCACTGTCGGTACTATCTTACTTCTGTGCTTTTTGTCTGTTACCCATTTCCACATGCTGTGTCATTTGCTTTGAAATGTGACAAAGTGACTGGAGCTCGGGATCCTGCTGCAGAGAGAGGCATTATTGATTTCTTGGAGAGGAGCAGGAAGACCTGCAGTGTTGCGGTTACACTTGGCTGACAGATCACAACAGCTTGTGACATCTAATTTACTAGAATGAAATCACGGGGGTTCTCTGGCTCTCAGGCCCAGAGGGGAGGTGAAAGGTCAAGAAAGTGAGGATCCTGAGCAACCAGGCATGAAGGGTAGTTCATTCGCTGGGTCCAGTCTCATTCTGAAAGGATATGAACTGAATTTACCTGCTTTGAGCGAACCAAGTTGTCTTAGCAAATGGAACATAATAAATGTCTGATCATCACGGTGCTGGTTACAATTTAACTGCTCAATCAGAAAACTTTATTTTTAGTTTCATTGGAGGCCCTACATATGGTTGTAGCTTCACAGCTAAGAATTTATTAAACAGAAAATTTTCTTTATGCTTGAGAATGCTTTTAGCCATCGTTTCAATTTCAATAATCTTCATTAAGCCATACAACACATTCAGAGGTTATGAAGTCAATTAAGCCCTGTTCCTGCTGAACTGATAATGCTTTTATAACTATTTATTTCCATACTGTGCATGATTTTTATGAGAAGACACAAAAGAAAAGCAAACAAGCTGATAATGGGATTTTCTTTAGATTCAGTGACTTTCAGGGTTCCTTCCATCCTATAAAATACACAGTTCAATATCTAAGTTCATCCACACATTCCCAGAATGGAATACAGGCTCTGGCTTCTCAGGATAAAATGAGTAAGATAAGTTTTGATAGACAACTAGGATGCTTTCAGTGTGACATCATGATTCCGTATTTGTATTTTTATATGTGGGTAATTGCTACTCTAATTGGGTCTTTGGGGCACATAATGATTGCTGAATCCTATAAGACAAGTTGAGTAACGTTCAGCATATATTTTATGCTGACGTCTGTTGTTCACAAATGCAAAAATATAGCATAGTTCTTTGGATGAGTGCTGGAATAGACATTCATATAAACTGCATTTTATTTTCAGTGCCATCATTTCCTTTTCATGTAGTAACTCTGACACGTCTAACTCTCTGAATCCCAGTTTCTTCATCTTTGAAATGGGGCTAGTAATACAATGACCATTCTTGAGTGCCTCCTCACCCATAGAGGTAGGTGCTTTTACACGTGCTGTCTACTTACTCCTGACAAACCTGTGAGGAATGTATTATCCTCAGTCTGCATATAAGAAAACTGAGGCAGAGACTAGATGAGTTTTTGCTAAGTTCGATGACTAACAGATATCACAATGGCGATTTAAATCCAGATCTTCTAACACCAAGCAAAAAATTTTTTACACTGAGGCTCAGCTGCTTCCCACAGGCTTTGTCCAATGCTTAAATTATAGACTGAAAAAAGTAGATCTCTGTAAACATGAGGTAAGGTTATTAATTAATTATTTTGACAGCCAGTAATTCTTATGTGGGTACACTTTTAAAATCAACATATTGTAATTCACATTATAATTACAGTAATAGCCTAACTTTTCTTTAGACCAAAGTACCGAGAATTGTGGAGGTGCTTTAATGAATTTCCATACTTAATCCTCCCTTACAAACCTGTAAGGTAGGTATGAGGAAACCTCTCTTTACATTTGAAGAATCGGAACAGCATGGCTTTGAATTTCAAAATAGAATTTCCTTTTTTTTTTTTTTTATTGAAGTATACTTGACTTACAGTATTATGTCAGTTTCAAGAATACAACATAGCAATTCATTATTTTTATATGTTACAAAATGATAACAACCAGTCTAGTTACCATATGTCACCACACAAAATTATTTCTCTATTATTGACTATATTCCCTATGCTGTACATTACATCCCCGTGACTTATTAATTTTATAACTGTAAGTTTGTACCTCTCAAGCTCCTTCTCTTATTTCCCACACCACCCACCTCCCCTGTGTCAACCACCAGTTTGTTCTCTGTATCTATGGGTCTATTTCTGTTTTGTTTTTTTTGTTCACTTATTTTGTTTTTTAGATTCGACATTTAATTCCTTCCATGTATCATAAATGGCAAGATTCTCTTTATGGCTGAGTAATATTCCGTTATTCCATTCTCTCTCTCTCTCTCTCTCTCTCTCTCTCTCTCTCTCTCTCTCTCTCTCTATATATATATATATATATATATATATATATATAT
>RJWK010008760.1:0-21536 GCA_004363435.1 Platanista minor
TGCTGTGGCCTCTCCCGTTGCGGAGCACCGGCTCCGGACGCGCAGGCTCAGCGGCCACGGCTCACGGGCCCAGCCGCTCCGCGGCACGTGGGATCTTCCCGGACCCGGGCACGAACCCGCGTCCCCTGCCTCGGCAGGCGGACTCTCAACCACTGCGCCACCAGGGAAGCCCTAGAATTTTTATGATAGAGCTTAGCTCAAGTACTCCTATGTCGACATTTGGTAACCTAAGCTAAGAGTACCTACCATACTGTATTGCCAAACCACACATTAGTCATCTTAATAAGCCGCTGAGACGCAGGGCTTCTGACTTCCTTTGTGTTAACAAGTGCCACGTTCTCGTGGGCATTCAACCAACACCAAGCAAGAGGAGCAAACACCAGGTTTGTGGTACCTACATTCGTGTCCTCATGGCTGTGGCCATTGGTCTCGACCAACTCCTTGGTACCCTTCAACTGCAGATTTTAAGAAAAAAACAAAACAAAAAGTCCCAAATGAATAAGTAGGCATTATCTGCTGAGTGTATATCATCCTGTTAACCCTGACTTATCTGAGGCTGCACTTTATGAAACTTCCGACAAGAAAAAACAGATGGAGCACATAATTCTAACGAGTCTTCCTGAAACCAATATTTTACGAAACCTGATGGCTGGCAAGAAGTAAATGGGCCTTGGTCATTATTTTTAAATAATAAAATTAGAAAGCAGTTCCACAGGCATAAAACGCATAAAATTCATTCTTAAGAGTAATAAATGATTTCATTTCCTCGTTGTACTGCTATTAATTTAAACCCGGCAGTGTTTGCAAGTTGCCACCAGCGAAAGGATGTTATGCTAACAATTACTCGAGAATTACGTATTTCCCCTTGTTTTAACATGCCGCAGTGCTACTGTACGTGTCCTCCTTGAGAACCTATTTGAATGACTGACATGGTTTCTGGAGGCCTAAAACAAGATGGTTTGCTTCTTTTTGGAAAGGAAGAATTGGGAACACATCTCCTTGGTCACCGAGGCATTAGAAGAAAAGCTATTTCTCAAATGAGATTTTTAACAGTGAACATCTGAAAACGCCTCTCCCTCAGAGGGCTTAGGAGTAATCGGTTATCGGGAGATTTCTGGAAACCTTTAGTTGGCATTTTATCCTAGCCTGACTTGACGCAGACACATGAAGACAGAGAATAAGGGCAAAGGGGAGCAGGCCTTGCAGCTCTTTGCTGGTATTTCTTCCTGGCTTATTGTGCTTAGGAAGCAGCATCTTCTGCATCCTCCTTTTTACGCCTAAAATATTCATGGTGGGATATAAATGCTTAAAGTTTGAAAGAAAATAAAAGTACCACCAAAATGTGTTTGATTCAAATGTCGGTTCTTTTGGGCTCTTTGTACATGTTAAAATGAAAGCTTCTCTGATTTTTGTCAGGCGATCTCAGACTCTCAGCAAGAAAACCACATGCTCTCCATGCCAAGAGAGAGGCTGTGCCAAGGCAACGGCGCCATGGAGGAGCTGAGTATGGTGCAGCTGGCTGTGGGGCAGATTAAGACTCACCCCCACATCATCCTCCTGCTTGAGAAAGAGGCATGCTGCCCTGTGTTCTCTGGGGCTACACCACTGATGTTTCTACTCATAACAAAGACAAGGGAGCACAGGCAATGTGTGATACACACGAGAAGAAAAAGTGCGCCTCCGGGACAGCAGTGCCACCTGTTATCCGAGGGCTCAAAGGGACTTAAACATCCCTCTCTGTTTTCCTGTCTTAAGGTTTTCTTTTCATAGGTGTTCCTCATCTTCTCCTTTTCATCAACCCTCTTCTGCTTGTCCCACCTTGTAACTCGTGCTTCTGGGAGTGAAGAGCAGGGTTGGCTCAGAAGAAGGTTTTGTTACTTCTGCCCTCAATGGCCTGGCTCCCTGTTCCCTCCAGAGCTGCTGGTCTCCTCCAGACAGAGGGGCTAACATCTTGTCTGAGGATACCTGCACTTGGGAACAGGCTCCAGGTGTTGGAAGCTACCACCTCTGTGAAGGAAATGAAAGGCAGGAGCCAGTGGGGCCTGGTGGGACCTGGTGAAGCTGCATCTTAGCAAACAGAGAGCTTAGGGAATGAGCCTGCCTTCCCTGGGCAGAGGGCTACGGACGGTAAGGATTTCCATCAAGTGGCAGTCACTTTAAAGAGCAAAATTCCAAGTCTTCAGAGCAGGGTATATTTTTTCCTCTGTGTGTGTGTGTGTGTGTGTGTGTGTGTGTGTGTGTGTGTGTGTCTATATAATACAGTAAGTCCCCGACATACGAGCGAGTTCCGTTCCGAGTGCGCGTCTGTAAGTCCAATTTGCTTGTAAGCCCAACAAAGTTAGCCTAGGTACCCAACTAACACAGTTGGCTATACAGTACTGTACTGTACTGTAATGGGCTTATAATACTTTTCACACAAATAATACATAAAAAACAAACAAACAGTAAAGAAAGAAAACAGTTTTTATCTTACAGTACAGTACCTTGAAAAGTACAGTAGTACCAGCTACATCACGGCTGCTTTTATGCTTGCTTTCGGACATCCTGGGCTTGAAATAAAGTTACTGTACTACTGTACTCTATACAGTACTGTCCAGTAAAGTATGCAAAAGCACGAGCACTTGTAGAGGATGCACGCACGTGACAATGTACGCCAGACATGTGAACTAACTTACGTGATTGGACCGGCGAACGCACGTTTACATCTTCGAAAGTTCTCAACTGTAAGGTTCGTATGTAGGGAACTTACTGTAGTAAGAGTCTAGGCCCAGTCAAATCTCTGGGGGTAAAGGCCATCTGTTTAGGCCCTATCTATGCAGGCCCTGAAAAGGTGTTTGTACGTACAGCTACTCTACACAAGTCCAAAGAAAGCTTTCTAAGGCATTGTTCAGAGAGGCAGAGGTGTGTTTTTAAATGTATGTCTGTGTGTGGCGGGAGGCTACAGGCAGATGGAAGGAACGTGTCCATTGCCTGCTCTCATCTCCAAGGATGACAGGGGCACCAGGCAAGGGTCTCTCGGGAAAAGAGTCTGGTGGCGACAACAGCACCCAAATGCATTTGGCGGCTGCGGGGCTCTCTTAAGCTTATGTATTCTCGGTGCCTTTGCTTGAAAAAGAGCCATCCCATTACTACAGCAGATTTAAAAAATGCTTCCTTTCCAGTCATATTTCCTAGGTTTTTAATGATTTTAGTTGTTCTGAATCTTGTTCACATGCCCCATGTATCTTTTTTTTTTTTTTTAAGTAATGGAGAGCGAAGTGTGATGCTTTACCAAAGCCTGTGTGCGCACATGGCTCTTTAAAAACGCATGCCGTGACGACAGGGATATAGCAATGAATTCTGCAAAACTTAGCATCTATTTTTATGACTGGAATTTTGGACTTCGAATCAAAATAAAGGATTTGAGTCATTTAGAGAAAGGAGTTCACCCCTCCTCGTCCCGGTAAATCAAGGAGGCAGAGAGAGAACATGTAAAACAACAAAGCTCAGAGCTACGTCTGTTTGATCAGGAGCAAATCTGGACCAAATCAGCTCCACTTTGTTGACAGCCTTTTAATAAAGTAAAAGAAGAAAGAACAGCGACTGCAGGTCTCTTAGACGGTAGGTCATTGTGAATTTAGTCATCAATATTTTTTCAGTTCAATCCAACTTATCCAAAATTTTATAATGTAAGCCTCAGTCTAAGTTAACTGCATCTATCTTCATCATATAAAGGTAACGATTAGCTTTAGAAAGCATTTTCCTCCAAAGCTGTAAAAGCTTATACACTATCTAACATCTTCACTTTCCCCTCACAATTCACTTATACTTTTAGGGGAAAGTGACTGGAAATATATCTTCTTGAGTCCAAACCATTAAAAAGTTAAAAATCACTTGTAAAGTGACTGAGTCACAGCTGACTAGGCTCGTACTCTCCTAACTTCATAGTTGTTTTTAAAAAAACATCACTTTTGAAGTTATATATGTTGTACAAAGGACCTCCTCATATACCACCACTGTGAGTGAAAATTTTAAAGCAACCTAAATTTGACGACCCCCAAAGGGCTATGGTTACTCTATGTGATTTTTTTGTTTGTTTGTTTCCCCTTCCATTTGCCATTCATTACATCATGGGCAGCGTGTGAAGGCCAGAAATAGGAAAGCATTTCAAGATCTTTCTCAGCTTCTCGCATGTAGATACTGGGCTTAGGGTTCACTCAGCTGCCCAGCGATCCATCTTACCCTTCTGTAAGACAATAGTTTCAAATCTACTCATCAATGTCAGGCCACACTTTAGTATCAAAGAAAGCCAGGATGAAACGTTCAGATTTACAGACTTCATATGAAAGGTTTGTTGCTCACCCTGGTTAGATAAGTGCCCTGATGCACAGGGGAGAGATTTTTTTTTAAGGTCGCTATGAATCAGTCCTTCTGATTCAGATGTCTGCAGGAGGATCGTGGGCAATGCTAAACTCATTTTCCTTGCAATTAGACTTAAGAGGAAACTAGCTGCTTGCTGTGAAATTCATCTGCATTGCCAACGTTTTAAAACTTTATCAAAATTCTTTTGTCTTCTGGAAGAAACTTTCACACATCGCTGTGGGGCTTGGGTGGTCTAAAGAGGTATCGCAGTGAAAACAGAGGTGCTGGAGATGAGATTATAAATTCTACCCAGCAAAGCTGCTAAGAGGTGGGGAGGGTCCAGGCTGGTCATTTCGCAGATTAACCGCAGCCCTGTTTGCACGCGTCGGTCGAACACGGGGGAGGCGTGTGTCCGTGTTTGAACTAATTCACGAGGCAGAGCTGTTGCATTCACTTACTTGTTCCTGGAGGACTTTGAGTAATGCTTGTGTGTGTGACTGCTCTTCCTTTGCTTGTTCCAATTCTGACTTTTTGCTGTTTAACTCCTCCTGGATGGTCAGCAATTGCTGTGAAAAGGATATTTAGGATAAGTAGGATTGAAGGCCAATGGAATACCGTAAGATATTGAAAACATCCATTCCAAAACACGAGGAAAAGGTTTGTACGCGTCTTAAAGCTTAATCCAGACTTCAGCTGACTTGTTTCAAATGTCTGTTTCACCTCCCCCCGCCCCACGTAGTGTAACGAGCGTGCAGTTAATGCCGCAGTATCAGGCTGTTTGTGATCCTGATGCACAACGCTTGTTTCAGTGTTTGTGAAGGCACCTTTATATTCCTTTAAACAGATGCGTATTTGTAAAAATATGTAGAATAGTGGTAAGAAACTAAGACATTGACAGCTGAAGCAATTAAATGGTAAAAACACTTAAAATAATGAGTCAACTTGTCCGAGGTTACATCATTTTACATATGACCCTAAAGCTAGCTTTACAGTAGCTCTGTAAAGCTGCTTCACCAGGTGGCTGGGAGCACAAAAGAGCCTTTTACCTGCTCGGTTATGACGGTGATGTTTTTTATTAGGTCAGCAGGACTGAAGTCCAAACTGCAATCAATGTATCAGTCGAGAAAACTGCTGATACAAGCTGTCAAGACACTCAGCTATGGCCTGCACTGTTGTTTTGAAGCAGGGCCACTGAACGGATTGCTGTTAAGCCTTGAGCGTCCCTTGCCCTATCAACTGTAACGCATGAGGAGGCTTACCTGGCCTGCCTGGAGGACGGGGCTGCCCAGAACTAATTCTTTGGAACACGGTTATATGCTAATAACACATACACAGGCTGGAGAACACATTCAAGAGCTTCAAAACAGGCCCTGGAAGCAGCTATGTCTATTCAGAGCTTCTTGACGACAAAGGGCTAGTTTGCAAAGACGGAAGTCTGTTTCTTCTGCTCCCGCACATGACAAGTGCTGCACTAATTGATACGAGAATGTCAGTGCGTTCCTGCCACGAGGGTAGCTGTCTCCACACCCAGGCTGCGACTTCTGGGGCTTGACAAGCTGGCCGCAGAGCTGCCTGGCCAGTTCTGAACTATCAAGGCCGGAATAAACACTGGCACTGGATTCCTGATGCTTAAAGTTGCCAAGTGGAAGGATTAAATTAAATCTTCAAAACTGCTAGTTTCGCGGTACGCTGTCGGGGAGGAAGTACTCAGAAAAACACACTGTGCCTTAACCCCCGGGCTTGCTCGTCCTGTTCCCTCGTCCGGTGCTGGCTGTAGATTTAAGAACCTGCTTTGGTCCCCCAGCATAAACAGCGATTTCCTTGCCGTTTTCAAAACACTCAGCGCCCCTTAATTTTACCGCCTGCCCGTATCATACTCACATATGATGCAATACACACATCCCACACGGGCTCCCTTCACACGTTATGTGATTCAGCTGTGCACCAACCGATTAAAGTGCAGAAACCACGGGGCCATATTGTACTCTGGCACCATGACAAGTAATGAAAATGACCATTTCCAAACAGTAGGGAATGACCCTGTTGTTTTATTCTCATTCACGACCAGCCCCAGAACAGTCCCAAGAGCATCTGGTGCTCTGACTTCCACGATGCCGAGTGGATTTTTATGTCATTAGACAATTTCGAATCCACTAAACCTCCTTTAAAAACGAGCCAAATGAAGGACAGGAAATTGTCTTCAAACGTAGGTAGCTTATGTTGACTCAACTGCAGCACTCAAAGTAGCAAAATTTAGAAACGACTGATGTCCAGCAGAGGGGGACTGGCTACAGTTAACAATGGTGCATCTGTACAATGGAACACCGCGCAGCCATTAAAAATGAAGTTGCACAAGTGTCCCTGGACATAGAATTAACTCATAATATACTGTTCTCCAGAGGAAAAGTTCAGGCTGTGAAAGGGTTTCACTGAATTTTGCAAACTATTCACAGAAACGAATCTGGATACTGTCTCTGGGTGAGCGGGCTTATGGATCTTTCTGTTAGTTTTGCTTGTAATTTACTGTTATGTCTGTAAAGGAGCAGACACACTGCTTTAGTAAGAACAGCAACAAGAGCAAACAAATGAACTTAATTAAGGTTGGGGAAAGGACAAAAAAAGGAAAACCATTTGGACACAACTCTCAGCTGTTATTACCAACACTGTGAATAGATCAGAGGGGAAGTGAGAACTCCATTGAGTCTGCCATTTCACCTACACATTTACAACACTGCTTCATGCTATTAAAACGTGCGTGCGCTCGTGTACACACACACACACACACACACACACACACACACACACACACACCCTTCCCCTGACCTCACTTCCCATGTAAGCTTCCATCCGTTCTCACTGTTCCTTGGAATCACACTTTTAAATTTGAAAAAAGTGTGATTCCAAGGAATCATCCCCAGTTCCTTTTCTTCTCATATGTAGGCAACCGCTTTCAACGGTTTCTATCTTTTTTATTTGAATGTGTTTTTCCAAAATATATACTGTTGTTTTGAGAGTATGCATTTGTACGTTAAGTGATAGCGTTTATATTTCTTGTTTACTCTGTTTTTAAGATCCATGTTGATACGTATATATATGTCTAACTATTGCTTCTGGTGGCTGCATACTGTTTTACGGGGTACGTCCACCCAGTTATACCTATTCCACCCTCCCAGTGAAGGCCACTCAGATTATCGCCAATCCTCCTCCCCTTGTATAAGGCTGTAGTGGGAGATGCTAGTGCTCGTCCCTATGGACCTGTGGGAGACTTGCCCTGGCGCATATCCAGCAGTGGAGCTGCCGGTCATGGGGCATGCCTGAGGAGTTCACTGCCAAAGCTGTGTCACAGAACGGTTGTACCAGCCTTCCTGCCCACCAGTGCTATATGAGTTCCTGTACCCCACACCCACACTAACACTTTGCATTGTCCAACTTTCTAACCTCTGTCAGTCTAATAATATCAAGATTCTTCACCTTGGGACTTCCCTGGTGGTCCAGTGGTAAAGAATCCACCTTCCAACGCAGGGGACGCGGCTTTGATCCCTGGTTGGGGAACTAAGATCCCACGTGCCACGGGGCGACTAAGCCCACGTGCCAGGGCTACTGAGCTCACGCGCCTCAATGAGAGAGCCCCGCGTGCCGCAAACTACAGAGCCCGCGCGCCACAACTAGAGAGAGAAAACCCGCGTGCCACAACTAGAGAGAAGCCCGTGAGCTGCAACGAAAGATCCAGCATGCCTCAACGAAGACCCCGTGTGCTGCAGCTAAGACCCGACGCGGCCAAATAAATAAATGAATTTATATATTTCTTAAAAAAGATTCTTCATCTTTGAAAGATCTCTTACTTCTCTGACCCCCTGGGGTTTTATGCATCTCACATATGTCTGCCAGCTTTTGAGGTTTACTGACACTTCTTAAAGGGAGAGTCAAGGGTAGCGGTTCTTAAATCTGGAGAACTTTTCAAACACACTTATTTCTGGGTCCCACAGAAGACCAATGAACTCAGCATATCTAGGGGACGGACCCCGGCAATAATATCTTTTTAAAAAACCTCCACAGATAATTTTAATATGCAACTGGGAAGGAAAACCACTGTCTCTTTAAATGCTTATTTAATCCTGCTACAACGCTGCTTCTGTCCAGAGTACCCTACTGACTCTGCTCTTACTGAAGTCACTAAGCTTTTCTAACTGCCAACTAGGATGCCAGGTTCTGTTTGCCTTGGCATGCCCTCTCTCTCTCCAGGCGATCCCGTTCACACCCATGGCTTCAACTGCACGGGCTCGGCTCCTGCGCTCCTGCTTTTCAAAGCTGACCTCACAACCTCCACCCCTCCTACTGCCCACCAGACCCTTTTTCGCCACAGCGCTCCAAACTGTGCTCACTATCACCTCTCCCCCACAAGGCTAATTCTGTTCCCCTGGTAACCAGGGTTAAAACCTTGAGGTCCATGCCCGCCCTTTCATCACCCTCACAACCTCTCTGCCCGTTCCTCTCTCTGCCTTCTCTCCAACCACCTTCACTGTCAGGTTTAGGGTGAGCATCTCTCTTCTGGATCGGCTTTTTTCCTCCTATCATTCACCCTACACTCCTGAGAAAATGGGCCACCTAAGAATCAAAGTGCTCCTGTGCTTAAAAAATACCACGGATCCCCCAGTCTCTACTGGATAAAATCCAAACCACTGGCTGTGTGGTCCTTCCCCAGACATGCTAGGTCCTTTCATGACGCTGTGAAAAGCTCACTACCCAGAATTCTGCCTGGCAGATTCCTAGTCATTTTTTAAGCCAACTTAAAGAATGTTTTCGGGCTAACGGCAACCCATATGATGACTTTATACGATAGAAAAGAGCCCCATCCTCTAGGCAGACAGGACCCTTCACTAAGGCCCATGGTTGGGCAGTAGAGTAGGGGCTTGACTTCATTCCCTTTCACCCATTTGGCCTGGTGCCCTTGTCCAGGGCAAAACCTGCACAACTATAAGCAGTGGTCTTGGTTTCCTCCTCAATAAAGAGCCCCTCTGATCACCCAAGCAAAGTTAGCTGTTCTAACTTCCATGCTCCAAAAGCACGTTTATATGATATATTACATTTCATAGATATCTCCCCAACTAGCCTACATCCGCCAATGGTAGGGTCAATAACTGGGTTATCTCTAACACACAGCAGGTGCTGAATGAATGAATGAGTAAAGAGGTGAATGAATGCTTGCTCTGGTTTCCCCAATTCTATGAGATTAAGCCATGATCTAGCAAAAAAGAAAAGAAAAACCAAAAAAACCACACACACACACACACACACACACGCACAAAAGCCAAAATGAGAACAGTAACAACGACGACCTGAGGATCTATCACTGGGTAATTTATTGTTCTAGACATATGGGTATATGAAATCTTCAGAGGAAAATAGCACTTAAGACATTTTGATTCTTTACTCTGGAAGTTCTAGATACCATCCTTAATCTATAGGGGAATATATCTTAAAAGTCTCAGAAAATCCAGTCAGTGAATTTATAATTATGTAATTTCTTCCCCATGTTCCACCAAAAAGCAAACTTATTAAACCAAAACCACCACTAGAGGAAAAACAAAATAAACACCCCTAGACTATTTCCTGCATTCTTTCAAATGAATTGTTTCTTTTGTTTACAAAAGGTAAACTCACGAATCTAATATTTATGTATTCAAAACAGTGGTGACTGTTCATATGCCTAGATGTCTTATGAAAACGATGAGATAGTCTACAACTAGATAATTTAAGTCAGCCCTTCTGGTCTTTTTTCACTTGAAATCTGTGAGACTGTATAATATTCTTTCCAGTTTGAATTTTTAAGTTCCAGAGTGCCTCAATTACAGAAGTTCACAGGCAGCTAGAACTTAATCACAAGAGCCTCTCGGTTGGACTGGCTGACTGCAGCATCATTTTAATTTAACACTGGGAAGTGTGGCATTAAACAGATGCACTGTTACATTTTTGGTGGTTACAATTGAGTGTGTTCCAGTTAGGCAATTATCCATATACCAATCAAGTGCAAACACTCTGGCGGACAATAACAGGTAAATAAACGCCGAACCTGACACATCTTCATATTTCCAGGCCACTGATTTAACAGGATCATTTGTAATGCTCTTTGGGGATGTAGACTTCCATGTGTAATGGGTCTTTCTCTCTTACAAATCCGAAGAGCATTACCAGTGTTATCTGGAGCCCCAGAATAAGTGAGGTCACGTTTCCATTTGTACAGATGGGCGATTCATAGGCACCCAGAAGTCAAGTCATGTATCCGAGGCCACGGTATCGGGGAAAGACCTACCACTTGCACGACTCGATTTTCCTACTTCAAACTGTGGTTTCTACCCTGACAACCACACTGATCCGTCAATTTGAAATGGAAATCAGGACATGCCAGACTTAAAACCCTCCTAGCAACGACTTCTACCTAGGCATTCACCTTTTCCACTTAAGACCGAGGCTGCTGGAGACGTGCCTTTGTGTATCCTTCTGTGAGCGCTGTGGTGGATTTAACTTTCCTTGAAAAACTGTAACCCTTTCCTTGTCTTTTTCCCTTAAATTTTATAATTTTGTCCCTAAGGTCAAGTCTTTATATAACTAACATATCAGATAAGGTTAGATTCCATGAAAGCCCCAGACTACAGTGCAGATTCTCTATATGAAAGAACACCAGCAACGTCTCATGACAAGCTGACACTCACTGAATGGTGCCGCCTCAGGAATCCCTTGCAGGACTGGTGAGCTGCTTGGGGGATGGAGCTGCTGGGTGGCATGAAAGTGAGAGCATCTGACTTTGTGTCTTCCATGGTGGTGGAGGAGTACTCTTTCTAAGTTCACGGTGGTGGCAGGTCACGTGAACTCGTGCCACTAGGTAGATATAATATGTACTGATAGTGACTGACACCTATACACAAACACACACACACACACACACACAAACACATTTTCTCTCTTTCCCTCTTCCCCTCATTTCAAGATTTCCCCAGTGACTGGCTCTCTGTTCAGTTCTTTTAAAACAATCCAGTAATATTCAATTATCAAGCCCCAGTGACTGACTGGCTCTCTGTTCAGTTCTTTTAAAACAATCCAGTAATATTCAATTATCAAGCAATCAAGCAATCATTCATTTATCCATTCTTTCGATCATCACTT
Organism: Platanista minor; assembly: GCA_004363435.1. Taxonomy (NCBI): domain Eukaryota; kingdom Metazoa; phylum Chordata; class Mammalia; order Artiodactyla; family Platanistidae; genus Platanista; species Platanista minor. The sequence goes on from RJWK010008760.1 coordinate 11,503, forward strand.
ATCTCCTAAGTACACAGTGCTGGGCTAGACAGTATGGAGGACAGGGAGGAAACAAAGTAGCCTGTCCTCAAGATGCTGGGTCACGAGGATGCTAGTCTATCCACTAAAATGAATTTAGGGTGGCACAAAATACTCTAATAGTGGCTACAACCAATGTGGTTTCCCTAGGAGATTCTTGGGGATAAGTTCAGGTGTTAGGAGAACATGAGCTCAGGGGGTCCATTTTGAATCAGAACTTGTTCTCTACTCATTAGAAATGAGCCACCAAATACTAATGCTTGAAGTCTGGAAATATTTGAGCCCATACAGTGTCATCAATTTTTAACGTGCTTTTGCTCTTTTGATTCAGTTTTAATAACTGTTATTCCATCTCCATAACTTTGCTATATACATTCGATGCTCTACTTAGTGGGATAAGCCTTTAAAGGCCAGGAGGATATCGCCTAAGGAAACGAGGTCCGCTGGCTTCCAAAGAGAGTTTTCCACCAAAGGCCAGGGTGGGTGTGACTATGTCTGGACAGACCAATCAGCAGTTGTTTTAATGTCTAGACTGTGGGTTGACACCTGCGGGCATCCAGCATCACCATGGCTCCACACCTTGTCTCCAACCCGATTACTCCGTGTATTTCAGCCTGCTATCTGAACCCCCGCTGTGGCCAGTTCTGCCAGATCCTTGTCATCTTGTCCTGCTACAAGGTGAGGGGATCCGCTCATTCGTCCCTTCCTCCTTGGTGAGATCCTGCTACCCAAGCACAGCTCCCTGCTTCTGCTGCTTTTCTCCCCAGGCTCTCCAGACCTTCCACCGCTCAGCCCTGCTTTGCTTCTCACTGACTTCAGAACCACTTAGGAAGAGCAGCCCTAGGTCCCACTGCTGAAGTCTGCCTGTTCCCACCTCACGTCGAACACTGAATCCCCAGCCAATCCCTGACTGCTGGGAAAAGCCTGAGATGTAAAAAATCAAGTGCACATTATCACAACCTAAGAGCAAGGCTTTGCCTAAAGGCAAACACATCTAACAGTATTCCTGAGAAAGGAGAGAAACCTGGCTCAGGGGAAGGCCAGTCATTTACTACCCGGTACTCACAACGTTCACTTTTCTCCTTGGGGGGGAAAAAAAAAAAAGGTGGAATTGAAGTAGTTTGAATTTTTTTGTCGCACGAGGTGGTAAGACTACTCCAACTTTATTCTTGTTTAAAATGTCATCAGCTTCTACCTGCGGATGAAACTGCCCTTCAATTTATATCAAGGTCCAAGGGGGACCAAGCCTGTGGCCTGGTTTATCCATCCCAGTGCCTCCCTCTCTGCCAACAGCTCAGTGAGCCCTGGGGGAGAAACATCTTTTGGAGAGAACCCCACCATTTAGATGACTGATAGCAGGAACACCAGACCATAGGAATGAAATTGTGCTCAGAGCCTAATATCCTATTACACCAGGCTATACATATTTAATTCCTTGGGTCTTTCCTCATAAATCAATTCCTTCAGGCCCTTAATCTCGTCAATATCTTTTCTGATATTGAATTTTAAATGCCATGCTCATTGCTAGGCAGAAAGGCAATCTCTTACTCGTGATGGGATCAGGTTTCATTTACAGCTGAGAGATGCTTGGAGGAGCCTGGCCCTGTTCCCTGACCCTGCTGTTGAGATCCTAATGTCGGTCAGAGCCAAACAGCCCAGGTGCAGGTCTGACAGGGCTGGCCCTCCAAGAGGTCAAGACAAGGAACCCTGGGGTCATGCCTATTGGTACCCTGGGAGCCTGCGACAGCTCTGGGAGACTGGGGAGAAGGCAGAAGTAAGTGTTTTCAAGGGTGTGGATCCTCAAGGGGGTCCCTGAGACATGAGGCACCCTGCCACCCACCCAGGGCGGTGTGCTCTGACAGGGGTTCCCTCCTCTGAACAGATGAGCAAGGGCCTGACCGAGGACACACACAGTGTGCGTACACTGGAGCAAGATCTCGCGGGACGTGGGCAAAGGGAGGCCATGGGCCATGGGTTCTCTGGAGGGGAAGCGTACAACCCAGAGGGCAAGGGTTTGGAGCTGGAAGTTTCCAGGTTCTCTGAGGCTGGGCCCTAACACTGGTGTTTCCCCTGCTGCAGGGAAAGGGAAGAATCCCTGAATTCTGTGAGCTGTGCAAAATTTCCAAAGGGAAGCAGGAGCGATACATGTAAGACTTCCAGAATGACCAAGAAGAATTGGGAAACGCAGGTAACCACTGAGATGCAGATTTGGGGGCCTAAGTCTGCAGGCAGTGGAAGGACTCCAAGGGCGGGGCTCTGGGAGCTGTCGACCTCAGTGCAGGAAATAAGCAGGTGCAACTGCACAAAACTTAATGGTAATCAAACTAACCGAAGGTCTGATTATCAGCGTGCACGGGCAGTTCTAACATAATCAGTGATAAAATCCTTTGTTGATCTAAAGCCTAACCAATTGCTGCCCTTACTGATAAGAGTCAATATACATGTGCAAGCTTCAAATGAGCAGAGTTTCACTTCTCACCCTTAAATAAACATACTCAAAGTAGAAACGAATTTGGAAAATGCCAGTATCGTAGTCTGCTCCCACTCTACCCCTCCCCCACCCCCACATGCTCACACAGGACTCAGCGACACCCAGTTTTTGGATTTTGAGCTTGTCTCAGACACAGTGTCTCCAATCCCTGTAGCACTACATGTACTCTTACATTTCTACAGTAGATTCGAAATAAACAATGGTAGCACAGTTCTTGCAAAGACTGAGAACTAGAAAGGAGCTACCTCATTCCACAGGACCTCTTAAAGAAATTTTATGTCTAAAACTTGAAACAGTGAAACATGGTGAGAACCATGAGTTGTATTATTTTTGTTGAGTGTAAATTTTAGTTCTTATGTTACATATTCTTACTGAGTTTTAATATTTTACAAGTTGAAATGAGTTCTTTCAAAACTGTTGACTGTTTGCCTTAAAACTAGAGGACAGACCAAGAAAATGTTACCAAATCAGTGGTACTATTTAGTAGTTGCCTAAATTGTATCTTTTGCATTTGGATTTGTTAAGATTCATGTATTTACTGGACAATTATTTACAGACTGTAACATATTAACTGTAATCAAAAGATCAAAGTTCAAACTGTTAGGTGGGTTAAAAAAATTATTTAATAGAGAGTTATGATTTTTCCCTTACATTGTACTATTTTATTTAAAAATTTTTTTACAGGCATAATTGTATGTGGAATTCAATATAAGAAAAATTTCACTGTATTTCTTTCTTGGCCATTATCATTACTTGTTTCATTTCATGATTATTACTGAAAATAATTTTGTCCTGTAGCAGAGGAGGATGTTTAAAAAAGGACCCCCTCGGAGTGTCAAGTTACACTAGGCACACCCCTGGCACGCAGCCCAGTGTCTGGGCAGGAGAGGAGATCATGACCTTGGGAGGGGAGAAATGTGTCATCAGACATGGTTTTAGAGACCATTTCCTTTACGTGGATATCCTCCTGGGAGGGCCTTGTGTAAAAGACAAGATACCCTTTGGCATTTGTGTAATCCAATGTAGTTACTTATCACGATACACTATACCCCAATAAGGCAACATTATTATGAAAAGAAACACAGCCAAGGATTGGAGAAAAGGCAAAAAAAATAAAGCCCCAGACCACTGTTTCAAGGTTAACATGGTTAGCTCTATCGCTGACTTGCTGTGTGACCTCGAACAAGCCACTTTACTGCTCTGGTCTCCTCTTTCCCTCACAACTGTCTCATGAGGAATGATTTATCATTTGCAAAGCAACACATCAATTAAAGTCTTGCTTACTGAACGCAGGAAAAGAAGATGCAAAAGTGGCTTAAAAGACTCAAAAACCTATTTTCTCTTCTTCAGATGATTTTCTTTTTAAAAAGTATGATTTGCAGTGTCGTTTCAACTTCCTGTTTTTCACTTTCCTCACATGTTAAATAAAGATGACAATACTCATGAGTGGGATATTATGAGACTAAAGAACATCCGTTAATATGTGAGGCTCCTTAATGGCAAAGGGTACTAAGTTAAATGAAAGGGCTCTTACCATCCCCTTTGCAAAAATGTACAGACTAAGGTCAAGTGAGTGGGCCTCTCATGAGTGGGCACTCCTGGGGATTAATATTCATAGCGGAAGGTCTGTTGTTCAGTCCCATCCTGGCCATGCTGGTTGTCCTCCTTCAGCCAGTTGTCAAAACACAGGGCCAGGGCTTCCCTGGTGGCGCAGTGGTTGAGAGTCCGCCTGCCGATGCAGGGCACACGGGTTCGTGCCCCGGTCCGGGAAGATCCCACATGCCGTGGAGCGGCTGGGCCCGTGAGCCATGGCCGCTGAGCCTGCACGTCCGGAGCCTGTGCTCCGCAACGGGAGAGGCCACAACAGTGAGAGGCCCGCGTACCACACACACACAAAAAACCCCACAGGGCCAGCCAGCTTGAATTAACACCATTCATGCAATTCCCAAGAGAAGGTGTCAAATGCGTTGCTGAAGTAGGACTATAAATCAGTGATATTCCCTCTGTTGCCTCTGCTGGCAATTCCACTGCAAACGATAATCCAATTTTCTGGTATTTATTTATTCTTGTCACTTTTTTTTGGCAATTATATAAGGTGGTCATCACCCCAGCCTCTGGGCACATGTACAGCTGTTAATGTAGAAATTTAAAATATTAATGTGCTTTCCAGCCAGGTTGGCCCATTGACTTCAAACAAGAACCTAATTGCACAGCTGGGTCTTGCATTGTGCCCCAAAGGCCAAAAGAGATTTGTTCTTTTTCTTCAGGGTTTATAACTCAGTCACGATCAGAGCTTATAGCTAGAAAACCCTTTATAGGGCGACTTGTGACCAAAATCCTGTGGCCATTTTTGGAGTTGGCTTATGCAAAGTGATCTGGGCCTCATTCAGTTCAGCCCGTGGAGAGCCAAAGCATGCTCTTTCTGGCATCAATAACAGATACTACCACCATCAGTGACCGCCTTGACTGCAGTTTTAGGAAAGCAGCTTTTGACTTAATGGTTACAGAGTAAGAACGTGAGTTGTGGTTTTGAGAGCTTTTAGTTGAATCCTAATTGGTGAGAAAGTTGTAATGATCTAACATGTAAATGAAGAGAGAAAATACAGCTGAAAGTTCTATCTCTACATCAGCCACAGATGTCTGTCTAAGGATGGACATGGGTCATCACCTATGTTGCTTAACTCTTGATTAATGGTAGAACTTGAGTGAAGCTAATTCAATGATAACAATATTCCCAATTTTCCTTTGTTAGCACAAGTTGACTTTTTTTTTTTTTTTTTTTTTGCGGTACGCGGGCCTCCCACTGCTGTGGCCCCCTCCCGCTGCGGAGCACAGGCTCCGGACGCGCAGGCTCAGCGGCCATGGCTCACGGGCCCAGCCGCTCCGAGGCATGTGGGATCTTCCCGGACCGGGGCACGATCCCGCGTCCCCTGCCTCGGCAGGCGGACTCTCAACCACTGCGCCACCAGGGAAGCCCAAGTTGACGTTTTTATGGCTAGGAGACTCAGACATCTAGGGGCAGGGTGAGGAGAGGAGAACTGTCCCTGAACTGAGTGCTTTGAATCTTTAGTGGCTCTGCAACAAGGTTTGCAAATAATGGGCACATTCATCTGTCACAGAGAAGGTGTGAGGCAGAGGATGTCTGTTCGTTCCCCTAACTCTCCACGTTATTTTAATACACTGGGGCTGGTCTGGGACCCCTCATTAGGAGTCTCAGAGTAACCAGAACCTCATGGACGTCTCCAAGTTTCAGCTGTTCCCTGTTCCAGAGCCAAGCCCTGGGGAGACAGGTAAAGGCCTCACCAGATAAGGACAGTCTCCCTGAGGGGCTTTAACCACCTGCAGGTGGTCTCCGTGGCAGTTACTTAGCCTCTGGACTATGTCAGGTTTGCCCAATCCCTGAACTGCAGACTGTCTTTAAGGAAAACAACAAACAAAACCTCAGCAACAGTAGTAGCAGCTGCAAGAGAAAAGCTCAACAGAGACTGCCATTGTGAAATGTGCCACACATTCTTAATATCTGGGGCTGAGAACCATTGGGTAAAATAAAATAGAGCACCACCCATTTTGCATAGATCTCAAGGATGCAGACAGAAAATTACCATTTTAAACCAATCTTCTCTGCTTCTGGAACATTAAACATAGGAAGCACTAAAGAAGTGAGCTGACTCGCTCAGACCCTTTACAATAAATTGTGTCAGCATGGCCATGAATGATAACAGCAAAAAAGGGTCCCAAGGTATAAAAATTAAGAGAAATTAAAGCTGTAGCTCTACACTTAATATCAATATCAATCTACCCTGCGATGATGTGTTCCTCCAGCCTTAGCAATCCCTCAACTTGAGATCGGCGATTGCATGCAAGTTAACATTACATGTGGGAAGTCTACCCACGTCCTTCTAATGAAAATTTCAATCACAGGTTTTGCTGAAGTCAGCTGAAAGGCCAGCTTCTAACGATGGCACAGAAAAGATCATCGTGTGTGGTACACAGCTAGTCACGTGTGCATTCTAGAAACAGGGACATCAACACCAAGATTAGTGTTGATGACTTTAATTTTTTTCCAAAAGCAAGAACAGAGAGACCACATTTTTAGGGACTGCCGATAGACTCTATATAGCAGTGACTTTTACTTCCTGATGACAATTTGAAAATGTAAATCATGATACAAGTAACTGACATAAAGCAGTTATATTCTAGTCCAAGTGATTATATCAGGATTAAGAAGGATTATGTGAGAATTACTTTGGGAAGTTTAAAGAAAACCACCTGTTTTGCCACTGAGTTCACTGTGGATAATCTTTAACAAGATATGAAGGTTTTCTTTTATTCCAAGTTGTTACAATCTTCATTTTTTCCTGTAGTTTTATATTGTGAATGGATATTCAGTAGCTATTAAAAAGACTGTATTATTCGGGTTTAACCTGTTAATGGGATTGTATCATATTAATAGACTGCTGTAACGTTGAACCAACCTTGCGTTCCTGGAATAAATCCAGTTTGGTGGTTTATAAAATACCAGATTAAATTAGCTTTTAAAAAGGAACTTTATTTTGCATTTCTCTAATGATTAATGATGTTGATCATTCTTTCATGTGTTTGCTGGCAGTCTGTATATCTTCTTTGGAGAAATGTCTATTTAGGTCTTCTGCCCATTTTTGGATTGCATGAATGGATAAAGAAGATGTGGCACATATATACAATGGAATATTACTCAGCCAGAAAAAGAAACGAAATGGAGTTATTTATAGGGAGGTGGATGGACCCAGAGTCTGTCATACAGAGTGAAGTAAGTCAAAAAGAGAAAGACAAATACCGTACGCTAACACATATATATGGAATCTAAGAAAAAATGAAATGTCGTGAAGAACCTAGGAGCAAGAAGGGAATAAAGACACAGACCTACTAGAGAATGGACTTGAGGATATGGGGAGGGGGAAGGGTAAGCTGTGACAAAGTGAGAGAGTGGCATGGACATATCTACACTACCAAAGGTAAAATAGATAGCTAGTGGGAAGCAGCCGCATAGCACAGGGAGATCAGCTCGGTGCTTTGTGACCACCTGGATGGGTGGGACAGGGAGGGTGGGAGGGAGGGAGACGCAAGAGGGAGGAGATATGGGAACATACGTATGTGTATAACTGATTCACTTTGTTATGCAGCAGAAACTAACACACCATTGTAAAGCAATTATACTCCAATAAAGATGGGAAAAAAAAAAAAAGAACCCCCCCCAAAAAAAAAAAAAAAAGGAATTTTAAATCTGTGTTCATAAGTGAGACTGACCTATAATTTCCACCCCTCTTTTTTACTGCCTTTGTCCTGTTTTGATATCAAGTGTACTAGGTGCACTAGCCTTATGAGTTAGTTGGGAGGCATTTCCTCCTTTTCTGTTCTCTGAACAATCTTGCAAAAGATTGGCATAATCTTCCTTGAATGTTTGGTAGAACCTTCCAGTAAGTCCATTTTGGATCTGTTGCTTTGATGTAAGATTTTAAGTTTCTAACTCCAATTTTTTTATGAGATCATCCAGGCTTTCCATTTTTTCCTGATTTTTTTTTTTTTTCCTTTAGGAATTTGTTTATATCACCTGAGTTTAAAAATTTGTAGTAAAACTATTCCTGATTTTTTCCTAGTTCTTCAATCTCTGTCACATCTATAGTTATAACTCATTTTCTTTTAAAATATTGTTTATTAAGTTATTCTCTTTATGATCAGTGTTGCCAAATTTTTCCATTCTATTAGTCTTTTCAAACAGCAACATTTGGCTTTGTTGATCTTCTCTAATGTACGACTCTTTGTTATTTTAGTAATTTCTATCCTTATCTTTATTTATCTTTCCTTCTTTGTGTTTATTTATTTTTTTTGTAATAAGAGTTGGATGCTCATTCCTGTTTCCAGTTTTCTTTTTTCCTTAAACAGACATTTAAAAGTTTAAAATTTTTCCTCTAGGTTCTGTTTTAGCTGCATCCCACAAGTTTTAATATGCTGCATTTTAATTATCAACTACTTCCAACTATTTTAAAATTACAACTCTGATTTCTTTTTAGACCTGTGGATTTAGATGTGTGTTTTAAAGTTTCTAAGTATACAGAATTTATTTTAGTTATCTTCTGTGACACTGATTTCTAACAATTTTATTGTGATCAGAAAATATTATCACCCCTTTGAAATTTGTTGAGACTTGCCTTAAGGTCTAGTATGGGATTAATTTTTGTAAATGCCCCACATATATTTGAAAAGTACAGTTTTCTGTACAGGTCCTGCCAATCAAGAGTATAGGAGCTGAGTGCTATGTAAATGCTTCATCAACTGCAAACATTGGCAGGAACAGCAAGAAGAAGGGAATGGCAGAGCTGCTTAGAAAAATGTCCTCACTCCCTGACATCTTCTAGGGTCTTTCATTCAAAGTAGGCTTGGCATGTTGCCACTGTCCTTTAAGGATCAACGTGTGATGTAATCTCACTTTCAAAAGATTAGGAAAAACAATCAGGAAGAAATTTTAAGCACTCTATTGCCTGGTTCGGAGTCTTCTTACTACTCTTTCTAAGCCTTGGTTGCTTGATAAGCATGATAAAAATGTCAACTCCCAGGATGCAAGGCTCTTAAAGCATCTGGATAGTAGAAAACATTGTCTGAACAGAAACATTTGTGACTGCACGTACACACACTCAGCATAAGTGAAAACACAACAGCTTATTTCCCAAGGTTGTAGTTCATTCTTTCATAGCCCTGGGGCCACACCAGATGACGTCAGTGACTAATAAGCTCCTTAGCATCTAATACCAGCAGAGAGCATTCATGACCCCTAAAGACAGAAGGGCTCCATCAATCCTTACACTTCAACAAAGATTTGTCAGAAATCTGGTTCTATTCAATCAATGAGATGAGATTATTATGTACTCAGGCATGAGCAGGAAGAGCAGCAGAGATTATGAATGAGGGAAGTTGGGTCTTCCCTGGTGGTGCAGTGGTTAAGAATCCGCCTGCCGATGCAGGGGACATGGGTTCGAGCCCTGGTCCGGGAAGATCCCACATGCCGCGGAGCAACTAAGCCCGTGAGTCACAACTACTGGGCCTGCGCTCTAGAGCCCACGAGCCACAACTACTGAGCCCACCTGCCACAACTACTGAAGCCCACGCGCCTAGAGCCCGTGCTTGGCAACAAGAGAAGCCATGGCAATGAGAAGCCCGCGCGCCACAACAAAGAGCGGCCCCCGCTCGCCGCAACCGGAGAAGGCCCGAGCGCAGCAACGAAGACCCAACGCAGCCAATCAATTAATCAATCAATCAGTCAATTCTTAAAAAAAAAAAAAAAAAAAGAACGAGGGAAGATGGTTCACAGTTTTCAATAGCTGAGAATAAAACGTGTGGCGACTCAATAATTTGTTCTTTTCTTCATCTGTTTATTCAGAGAGCTGTTGGCTATAAATGACTAAATTAGCCATGAAAGACTGGCCTTAGCTGCCAGAATTAGTCTCTCCTCCAATATCAGAAGAAAAAAGAAACTAACAGTTAATTTAAC
>RJWK010008760.1:21636-47007 GCA_004363435.1 Platanista minor
GGGGGGGGGGGGGGGGGGGGGGGGGGGGGTGCGGCTTAGCTCAGTGACTTAAACTCTATTTGATTAAAATCAGGAAATAAGTGGGCTGGTCTAGGGGCTCACCAATGCCCCTCCTCGCTTCAGAAGTCTGTATTCTGCAGTTCTCTTGAGGTAAAAATAGTGGTGAAATTGAGCCCATCTCCAGTCCAAATTTTATACGTAAAGCAGAATTCCCATTATCATCACATTCTACCTTGCTTTTTATACTGTGGGTGGACCAGGAGAAATGTCCAGCAAACCGTGGACTTACAATCAAGCAGCTGGGCAGAAAAGCAGACTGAAAAGACCAGACCAATCAACTAAGACCCAAGGACCCATGAGGGAGAGGTCGGACCTCGGAGTGCTCCTTAAGGGACCCGGCGACTCTCAGAAATCTATGTGAGCTCATGTAATCCGATGTAGAGCGGTGAAACTACATCACAAACACCTCTTTTCTCCTTCTCCCTAAATGATAAATAGGAGGATTACCTGGGGAAAATTATATTGTAAAAAGAAACTCAGCACAACAGCTTTTTTATGGACTTTACAGTTAGGTCATTACCAAGATCTTCCTGAGATAAATTGTGAGTAGCACTGAAGAAATACAAACCACTAGGGAAGACATATAAACCCAGGAGAAAAGAAAACAAGATGCATAGAGAATTAGTGAAGGACAAAATTGCAGAGTCCCGCTCTGTATTTAAATGACTGAAAAATGTGTAAGGCACTGGTTCAGGAAATGACTTAGGATGAAATGTAAATCATGGGCGAAAACATATATCTCTAATACCGTAAATGAGAGTGCCGGTGGCGCTTGCCAATGAAAGCCTTCTGACTGGAATACCTGAGTGATACCTGGCTGAAAATAAATTAAAGTGGTGGTGTGGTGGAGGACACAAAAAATGGAATGTGTATGCATGGGGGACAGCAGAATTACAAATGTAATTACAATAAGCTACAAAACAAACGAGGGGCTTCCCTGGTGGCGCAGTGGTTGAGAGTCCACCTGACGATAGTCTGTGTGTGTGTGTGTGTGTGTGTGTGTGTGTGTGAGAGAGAGAGAGAGAGAGAGAGAGAGAGAGAGAGAGAGAGAGAGAGAGAGACACTCAGAGACATACAGAGATGAAACAGAAAGCACCAAAGCTGGAGAGGTAATTACCAAACTGAGGACGTCGCATCAAGTTAAGAGCTTCACGAGGCAGGGTCTTTTCAGTGATCAACTGAGTGAAGTGGGTGGTCTATAAAGTGAGCACCAGACTGGGCAATAAATTTGTTTAAGTTTCCCTTGATGACTATTCAGGGTGCTTTGTTAAACAGAGGAGAAAACTTAGTCTTTAGCTAACCATCTAACATCCTGGTACTGAATTCCCAATTCCACTCTTTGCTTACACATCCAGACAACAGTTAACTGACTCTGTCTGGCTAGCCCGCTGGTTGATCTTTAAAACTGATAACACTACATGTTTATGTGCAAAGACAGAAGGAGCCTGAAAGAATATATGTAAATGTTAACCATAGTTATATCTGGGTAGTGACACTCTGAATGATGTGTTTCCTTTCATATGCTTCTTTCAGGTTTCCAAGTTGTTCTGCACTGAGCATATACTCTTTTGTATGAAGAAAACGAGAACAAAAATCAGAACGACAAACCTGGACCCAGACAAACTGCAGCTCCCACCTACGCTTCTCAGCCTGTTTATTCTCTAACTCAGATAAAGAGGGTTCGTCTCCCTCTGAGTCATCCCTCTCCTTCCTCTTTGTTTCCACGTTGTATTCTTTCACCCCTCCCCCCAACGCTCCTCCCTGTTTCCTCTTCACAGCCTGCATTTCCGATGAGAAGGAAATGGGCTGCTTTTCCTAATCCTCAGGTTTCCTCTCCTAACCAGCTGCACGGAGAAAGCCCCGGAGCACGACTCCCTGGCAACCGCAGCCCAACTGGAGATGATGGATAATGACATCAGTCTGGCTGGGAGCGTGTGACACCTGCTATACACAGGGGGCCAGGTGTGCATCTGGGTTCAGGGTTTCAGCGTGGATGAGGCTGCTTCTTTGCATGGCTAGACTATAAAGAAATGGAGTCGAGGCCAGAACACAAGGATTCATTTTAGTGTCCGTGGCTGGAGGGAGATCCGACGACGGCCAAACAGTATGTGTCTGCGGCCAAAGCCCATTTTGATTTGCTGCATTCAAGAAGAGATCCATTTCACTGTAAAGCTGGTACTCTTGGCCTGGAGGCAATTTCTAAAAGAGGTGGTGGAGGGGAGGGTCATTCAAAGGTCATCCACCAACTATGGCTGACAGTGTGCAGGAAAAGCCAAGTTCCTTTATCCTGGGAATGGCTGCAAATCTCCCAAGGGTCCATATTTCCTACTGCAGACACTGGGGAATGCGGCAAAAGGTAGAAGCCAAGCGAGTTTAATGGTCTGCGGGGCAATGCCGTTATTTCTACCCCTGGCTCCCACATGAGTTCATCTGCTAGCCTCACTGCTTTCAGAAGAGACGATTACTGATGAGGATGCATGTGATGATCAAGCTCATTACGGGCAGAGCAGGAGCTCTAACGGCGAGCTGAAGCCTCCCAGAATTAAACTTTATTAGGGCTTCTCTTTCTCGTCCCAGAAGCGAAGAGATTTCTTTTCACAGTTCAAATTTAATAAATAAAAGCCACGTGTGTGTTACTTTCTTCTTGCTAGCTCTTACTCTGCTAATGTAAAAACCACATTAAGGGCTGTGACAGAGTCAGAAAAGAGGCAATGGGTTTTTGCCAGAAATATTTCTCGCAAGTCAAGGAGCACCGGAAGGGTAAAGCTTCCCCATGTCCTGCTCCCCTGGTCACCGTGGCCCTGAAGCCCCACTTCTCCACCTGGTCCACTGTGGGGAGTTAATGGGATGACAGAGAGAATGCAGGGGCCGCGGTCAGGCAGGCCTGGGCTGGAAATCTGACTCTATCGCGTCCACGCTGGACTCCGGGCAAGTCACTCGTCATCTCCGGGTCTCGAGCTCTACCTGATAAGCTCATACTCCTGAGATGTGAGCACGGAGTGGAGTAATGAAGACGTTTTTGAGAGTAAACTGGGGCCAGCAGGTCTTCCGGCCGTAAGGGGCGGAGGGGCAACAGCACTGGCCACCCCAGGGTCAGGAACCTCAGCTCTGGATTTGTCCAGACTTACTCCGCAAGTCCTGAGTCGTCTCTTAAACCTCTACGTGTCTTCACGCTGGCCCCAGGAACGTGGCGATTGCAGTTTGCATTTGCAGAACAGCTTTCCCAAGTGCGTTCACATACCTGACCTCATTTTACGGCCACGGACGCTGACCGAGGCTGGCAGGGTCCATTCTCCAGATGCAGAGCCTGAGGCTCAGACAGGCTGATTTGCACACAGCTGTGCAGAAAACGGCCACGCTGGAAACCCTCTCCCTCCTACCACTTTGGTGTTTTCACTTCTTGGGCAGAAGCTCGGTGCCGCTCACGTCCGTGAAGGCGGAGTATCTCCTTCCTTATCTGAAGGTCTCTGTCCAGGGAAAACGACAAGATGCCCACGGTCCTCCCTTGTCTGAAACTGCTAAAAACTCAGGGCGGCTTCCTCTCCATGAGCTTCACTCCTAGTCCTTTGTACCTTGTCCGGAGTCAAACGGGAATGTGCCTTAGTAACTGCTAAGCCCCTAAGCAGATGTCAGGTGCGATCATTTCAAACGGGGTGGGCTTTGCAATGTGAAGCCCTGAGCCAAGAACCGGGGCACTGGTTACTATTTCTCATTCCAAATGTCCCCAACCAGCCCTTCAAGAGTCTCACACTGCAGTGGGTACAGACATTCTGAGAAGTGCCAGGGAGTGTGATCTGCAAATGTTAGAAAAATGCACGTGCTGCCACCAAGACAGCTGACATTTAGCAGCCAAAGGGAAGGGGCACTGAATTATAAATGAGGCTTATCATCATCACCATCACGCAGGCTGCTATTACAATGCATCACCCCAAGGTACTGGTTGAAGAGCAGGTGGAAAAGGAAATGACAAACTCTGGGGTAGCTAAGGAAGGACAGCTACGGTAGACCCCAAATTAAGCAGCGTTGTGAACCTTGATATCCTGCCCTGGAACCTATGTAAAGCCACATCTGAGAGACGTACATGTTTTTATGATTGTTCTGATTCTAGCAAAATATCAAAGACTTTTTAACATGAATGTGGGAAATGCCTTGTGAGTTGTTTTCTATTCAGAAAGAAAGAAACTTCATCTGGGTAAGTTGAAATAAAATAAAATAAACATGGATTACGTCTCTGCAGCCACAGCTCATAAAAATTCCAGATATGTGTGTGTGAATATGTCTTTATGCATACATATATTTTTTGAACCTTTTCTTAAAAAACAAATTTATTTATTTATTTATTTTTGGCTGAGTTGGGTCTTTGTTGCTGCGGGCGGGCTTTCTCTACTTGCGGAGAGCGGGGGCTACTCTTCGTTGCGGTGCGTGGGCTTCTCATTGCTGTGGCTTCTCTTGTTGCGGAGCACGGGCTCTAGGCGCGTGGGCTTCAGTAGTTGTGGCACGCGGGCTCAGCAGCTGTGGCTCGCGGGCTCTAGAGCGCAGGCTCACTAGTTGTGGCGCACGGGCTTAGTTGCTCCGCGGCATGTGGGATCTTCCCGGACCAGGGCTCGAACCCGTGTCCCCTGCATTGGCAGGCGGATTCTTAACCACTGCGCCACCAGGGAAGCCCCCCGTGTCAAAGTTTTAAAGAACTCACTGAAAGCTCCAACTTCTCTCTTGTTATTACGTACTGCAGCCTCTTCCTGTCACCTTTTTCAGACTGCTTATCTTTCTTTTCTCCTCCCTTAAACCCCTCTAATTTGTGGAACTGCTTCTTCAGTCTGAAGCGTCTACATTCCAAAATATGCTGCCTTAAGCTCCTGTGTTCCTGCCTCTTAGACATTCAGAAAATGTGCTCACTGTTCTTCCCTTCCCTTGTTTCTGGAAAGCCAGAATAACATGTAATATACTTCCCCCACCCCCTCCCCGGGCACCATGCTAACCAAGGATTCATTCAACAACTGGATTAAGCTAAAAGCCCCTGAAACAGGTTCTTGTTCAAAATGTCAGACCTGGTCCATGTGTGTTTGCTTTTGCTTTTTCCTTCCTCCACAGGCAATTAAAATGTCTGTCAGTGATTAGACTTAAAAGAGCAGAGCGAATGGGACGGGAATTCCCTGGAGTTCTTAGTGTAGGACAGACTCTGGCCTTTGTGGAATTCCCAAATCTCCTCAAAATGAAGCCTGCCAGTCAGTGAGCCACTGGGCAGGAGAAAGACTCAGCTGTGGAGGTGACCTGGACTCAGCCATCGGTAAGCCACACGGAGCCCCAGAAAAGTGACCCCAGCCTTTCATCCCCGATACAAACAGGCTACCTCACGCATTACCTCGCGTGAGAAGGAACCTGGAGCATGAAAGAGACGGATGGAGACACAGAAACCAAATAACCAGTCTTGGAGTAAATAGAAATGATTCAGGAACAATAAGAATTAAACAGTTCTAATTAGTATTCGCAAAAAGATTTGAGAAGATACTGCAACCAAAAAAATAAGACTGTGTGAAAAGATAGTAAACAAAGAACAGAAATAACATTTGCAATAAAATAACATGATTATCAAATAGAAACTTCAGTGGAAAGGATAAAAGGTAAAGTTTAAGCAGATACTATGAGAAAAAGGACAAAGGGCACAGAGTATCAGCCTCGTAGGTCCCTTATATGACTGCTGGGCATTTCAAAAAGAAACTGAAAACAGAAATGACAAGTGAACAGTGATCAAGAGAACAGAGACCCCTGTTGCATTTATCCGTGTTATCTGTCTGCAGCACCTCGCCCAAGTTCTTTGTAGC
The DNA here is from genome assembly GCA_004363435.1 of Platanista minor. Taxonomy (NCBI): domain Eukaryota; kingdom Metazoa; phylum Chordata; class Mammalia; order Artiodactyla; family Platanistidae; genus Platanista; species Platanista minor. The sequence continues at coordinate 27,519 of RJWK010008760.1, forward strand.
ACCACCTGAGAAGGCCACTGGGAACAGTGGGCTGCTGGCCTTTCTAGGATTTTCAAAATTTTTAAGGGACATGCTTTTTTTTTTTAGAAATTAAAAAGAAATTACCTAAAGTTGTCGTGGGTAAGTTCATTTTACCTGTCTTCCCCTAAAGTTTTCTGATGATCAAAACCACCCCCCCCCGCCCACCAGCAGAGCCAGCACCCCCACCACAGCCACCATCCCCAGCACAGCCACCATCCCCCAGCACAGCCATCATCATCGCAATCCTTGATATGACTCCTGCTGCCATAATAATGATCCTGACTTTGACATGTACACGTTGAGACTTCATTACATATGAAATCATGAGGGGAATCGAACACAAACATTTCACCATCTCTAAAAATGTACTTACTAAGCAACTGAATCATTTGAAGAAGATTTCACAAGAGATGCTTAACTTTCCTTACGTGGTCAGAATGCACTCACTGATGTTCTCATTTCAACACACTTTTCATTTATTTCTTAATATATATCCCAAAGACCAATCCTTGACCAACTTTTGGCAAAACTAGCTGGGGTTACTTTGTATTTTAAGAAAGTAACATTATTGTATTTCTCTGTCCTCGTCTATAAAATTAGTCTAGATTAGCTTTTGTAATATATATACAGAGAATCCCACATCTACTCCTCTCTTTGAGCATAAGGGAAAAAAAATATAGTTACTTAATTTCTAAAATGGTGTTGATCGTAATCGTCCTCTTTCCCCCAATTTTTTTTCCTGGTCTCCCTTGCTGAAAATTGTCAAGACAGCTGACTAGCCCTGGTCTTTAATAATGGCAAGCCAAGAGAGTTCTACGTGGGCTAACGGTTTACTGGCCTAAGACAGCTGGTCTTCAGATGACCTTTTTTTGCTAACAGCATTAAAGAGCATCCGCTGGAAGTATGTACGAGGGACCCTTCTGACATAATCATCATTAGTCAGTCACAGTTTTATGACCAGCAGCTTATAATGGTATCCTCTTATCATCTAAATATTTACCAGTCCTATCAATATGATTTACACATGGCTTCAAAAAGAATTCTGATTTTTAAGTTGGTTATTTAGAAATATGACATACTGACTTATCCTCGTGAATAAAAATACAGATCCTGCTTAAATTCAGCTGTGGTTAAAACCATAACAAGATACTAATATACACGTATTATGGTGGCTAAAAAAGACAGAGTAAAACAGAACCAACTGGCCATTCCAAGTGCTGGCTGATGAGGACACAGAACAATTGTAATTCTCATGTAAACCCTCGGAAAAGCACAATGGGACAGACACTTTGGAAAACAGTTTAGCAGTTTCTTAAAATGTCCAACACACTTGCCATATGACCCAGCAATCCTCCTCCTAGGTATTTACCCAAGTGAGATGACAAATTATGTCCAAACAAAGAGCCTGTAAGTGAATGTTTATAGCAGATTTATTCACATTGGCCTCCAACAGGAAACCACCCAAATGTCCATTAACTGGTGACTAGATAAACAAAGCATGGCCCTTCCTTACCGTGGAATGCCCTGCAGCATAAAAAGAACGAACAACAGACACACGCAGCAACACAGACGAATCCCAAATTCGTTATGCTGAGTGGCAGAAGCCAGACTCAAGAGGTTGTACACAGTACGATTCCACTTATGTGACTTTCCTGAAAAGGCAGAACCATGAGGGTAGAAAACAAATCGGCGGTTGCTGGGAGTGGGGTGCACTAAAGAGGGGCATAAGGGAATGTTGGGGGGCGGTGACGGAATTATTTTATATATTGATTGTGGTAGCGATGGTTACATGACTGCATGAATTTGTCAAAACTCTTAGAACCCTCAAAAGAGTATTTTTTGTTTGTTTGTTTGTTTGTGTGTTTTGCGGTTCGCGGGCCTCTCGCTGCCGTGGCCTCTCCCGTGGCGGAGCACAGGCTCCGGACGCGCAGGCCCAGCGGCCACGGCTCACGCGCCCAGCCGCTCCGCGGCACGTGGGATCTTCCCGGACCGGGGCTCGGAACCCGCGTCCCCTGCATCGGCAGGCGGACTCTCAACCACTGCGCCACCAGGGAAGCCCTCAAAAGAGTATTTTTATTGTGTGTAAATTTTACCTCGATCGACCTAAGAAAATAATTCAGTGCGGTAACCTGAAGATAAATGAGAATTTCAAATACGGGTATATGCTTTTCTTGGCTACCTAAAGTTTAAACGAAAGCCTGCCACCTTACTCTCCCTGTGGCAGAGACAGGTTAACTTTGTGGCCAGCTTCAGATCAGGTTAAGGCTACCATGTTACCATGGATACAAGCTATTATTTCCTTTTGTGTGAAACCTCTAATATTAAATTGTGACTCACATGCAAGGCAACGGGAGACTAAGAAACAACCAGACAGAGTCACCCGAGGCTTTTTCATTTTTCAGAACCCTGCCCTTAATGTTTCCTCCATGAAATCATGAGAAACCATGTGAAGTCGGTGGACATATCCTTCAGGGATGAAAAGAAGAAAGGTTAGAAACTTTTTGGCTAAACTTGAAGGCAATTCTAAAAATTTTATGCTGGACTTAAGGCTGTTAAGACTGTTTATATTCTTCTGTTTGTTGCAGAAATAATTTCCCCCATATGGATTGCTAAAACAATGACATATGAGAGACCAGCCCTCTCCTCTTTCTGTTGACTTGCCTGGGAGACGATGCTTTTCTGAGTTATAAAGTGGACAGAGGGCAGATTGAGGGTGGGCTTTAAAGTCAGGAGAATTCTTCGCAGTGGGGCTCAAACTGGCAAGTTGTGGGGATTCAGTCAAAGCGGGTAAGGTAGAAAGTTGACTCTTAAATAAGCACATATGTTTAAAAACTATATTAAAGATGTATTGCCACGGTGATCGCCATGCATCCACCTAACGACCAGTGAAAATGAAAATCATAACTGCTGCCTCTGAGCTAGTGCTTTCCGCGTGCTAAGGAGGTGCCACACGGACCCCTAGGGCATCACCTCTCCCCACACCCCGCCCTGCTCTGTATGATCCAAGAATCCCAAACAACCCAGAGCTCCCCAGAGGCACCAAGCGAGTTGTTGCCTCTGTGCCTTTGTCCATTCGTTCCTCCATTCAACAAATATATTTTGACTATCTACCAGTGTCTCTTGTTGACTGAATTGTGTCCCCCCAAGTTTATATGGTGATGTTCTAAAGCCTGTACTTCAGAATGCAAGCTTATTTGGAAACAGGGTCACGGCAGATGCCATTACTTAAGATAAGGTCATACTGCAATAGTGCGGGCCCCTTAATCCTATACAAATTGCGACCTTATAAAAAGGGGAAACTGGGACACAGGCACACAGGCGGGGAGAAGGCCATCTGAAGACGAAGGCAGAAAGCAGGGTGATGCGGCTACAAGCCAAGGAAGGACAAACCTCGCCAGCAAACCTGAGGAAGAAAGGGGAAAGTCCGGAGCAGACTCTCCCTCGCCGCCCACAGAGGGACCAACCCTACCAGCACCCTGATCTTGCACTTCTAGGTCCAGAACTGTGAGACGATAACTTTCTGTGGTTTAAACCAAACCAGAACAAACCAAGACAAACCCCCAAACAAAATTCCCCCCAAAACAAAACAAACACAGTAAAGTACATTTCCTATGGACAAAGAGATTCTGCAAACGTATGAGAAGCCGCGAGACCGGAACTGCTCTTTTAAGGGGAGGGAGCTCAGTGGGGATGCACAGCGGGGCTCCAGTGTGGACCAGGGTGGGGCGCTGACACCCCTGCATGCTTCTTCCTGATTGGGTAGCTTACCCTCGCCTCCTGACTTCTTTCAGATTTGAATCTTCAACCAGCTTAAAGGTTTTTTTTTTTTTTTTTTTAACATCCTTATTGGAGTATACTTTCTGCTGTATAACAAAGTGAATCAGCTATACATATACATATATCCCCATATCCCCTCCCTCTTGCGTCTCCCTATCCCAACCTCCCTATCCCACCCCTCTAGGTGGTCGCAAAGCACCGAGCTGATCTCCCTGTGCTCTGCGGCTGCTTCCCACTAGCTAGCTCTTTTACATTTGGTAGTATAAAGACGAAGACATTGAGAATGGACTTGAGGACACGGGGAGGGGGAGGGTCAGCTGGGACGAAGTGAGAGAGTGGCTTGGACTTATGTATACAGCTTAAAGGTTTATATCAACTTTTCATGCAACCAGAGTCATCTTTCCTGGAAAGAAAAGAGGGCCCGACGCGTGAGGTGTGAGAGACGCATGAGGTACGACAGACGGCCGGACGCTCCTCCTCCTGGCAAGGGCGCCACTCACCCCCAACGTGCACACAGATGGACAAGCCCCGGGAGCTCCCCGCAGCAGCTGTTAACACCGATTTCCAAGTGCGGGGGCCTGAGCCCCGCCTGTAATGACATTTTCCTGGCTGGTTCTGACCTCTGAATCTCGCTGATTTGTCTAACACACGCTGATGTGAACATCAGCGAGTTAGGACTCAAAGCCAAGACGCCAAAATTGCTTTTAAATGGCAGGAGATGTTTAAGACAGAATTTCTGTGACTTGGTCATTAACTTGTTTATATCCCGATCCACGCTTTTTTACATCCCTTCCTCTCAATTATTTTTTCCCTGCTTGGCGGAGGTTTTAGCAGCAGTTACCTCTAATCATCGAGACACTTTTGTAGGCAATTCAGGCTCTTGCTCTTAGAGAGCAGTCAATATTGGTGGGGGAATTTGAAAAAAATATCCTACTCACTATATAATTGCCCATCGTCTTGCTTATATTTTCCTTGTTTATAGAAAACAATCTTTTTTTTCCAGAGAAGAGTGGTTAGATTTATATATTCAGAGGAGTAATAATACAAATAACCATGTGTGATGACAATTTAGGCTATATTACTCTAAGGTAACTCACACACCTTAAGGGTATCACATAGCAGTCAATGTTTTCAGATATAAATCCAGCTATGACTCTTTGATGCTACCCTCTGCTGCCAGTGCCCAGTTTTTCCCCACCCCCTCAAGCCCTCATTTCCCACAGTCCACGTTCCTTCCGCTTCCTCCAAGGCCCACAGCTTCTATCTCTTTCTTACACGAGCAGGAAAGACCCAGCTTTAACTTGAGTGTGCCAGGATGAAGCCTGTCGACCTTTAACAAAAGCAGAGATGCTGGCCTGTTTCTGAAGTTACCTATCGCCCCAATTTTAGGGCTTCATCCATCCCGTCAACAAACATTTCTGAAATACAGAGTGTGTTCAGAGAACCGGTCTCCGTCCTAAGTAGCATCCAAGAGAAATGGAAATAATACAGTTTACGTATTCATCGATCTCCAAAGCAAACTCGCCGCGCTTTTGTAGAAATCAGTCTGCCGGCTTTTAAGTTGAGAAGTCCTAAGATCACAGAACACTGGTGTCACAACCGGCAAGGATTTTCTGACCTTTTGCCATGAGGCTACATTTTATGTATGGAGCTTTCAAACTCCTAGATTCTCTTCCTCTGCTCCCCACTTCCAGGGTGTGGTGCTTCAACCTATCTCTGGAGCGTGGCTTCTCCCCTGACCCTCCCGCTTCCACGGCCATCAGCCCTTTCCTGACCTATAGCCACTCAGCTTTTCTGCTGTTCTTTTTTTCTCCCCCACCTTTCGCAGCAGACAGCCGCCACTGCATACGCACGTCCCTTTCTCTCGAGAACAGAGACACCAATGCGGGCGCAGGTACCTGTTGCATGCCTTGCATGGTCTGCTGCAGGAACTGCACCTGCTGGTCCTTGGTCAGGTTTTCTTCCGTTCGAAACAGCTGCTCTTTCTCCTGCTTCAGCAGCTCCACTTCGTTCCTGTAGGCGTCCAGCTGCCAGCGGAGGCTGTCGTTTTCCTCTTTAAGCGCGTAGGCCTGGGCGGCCAGGGCTGAGGGGCAAACACAGAATGAGTTCAAGTGAGTGACCTTCACGCGTAGATGGACAGCCTTCAGTGCGAAAGGGATTCTAAACCGGATTCTTAACGTGTGTACCAAACCCAAATGAGCTACCCTGGGGGGCTTTATTGTGCAGCTGGTGAGCATTGCTTCTTTGGGAATCTTTCGCTATTCTATTTGTCCTGTCTTACGTATGACTGTGGGCACAGGATTGACTCCTTCCAAATTCTTGTCTCTTGACCTCTTCCCCGATCCTAGGCTCCCTCTCAGAAACGGATCCGTGTTGCTAGGTGATGAGAGTGCTCAGAATTCCAGGCAATCGTCGTCGTCCTATCTACCTCATGGCTGTCCTGTCCCTTTCGGCAGGACGGCATAGCTCCTTGGAGGGCCACTTTCTTTCAAATTATCAGCGGCCCCCCAATGGAGGCACGCAGCCGCAGCCGCCCAGGGGAGCTGGGCACTGATCCACACACACAGTGTTCCTTCCTGCTCTACTGCCGGGTCAGACTGACTGCATGAGTCAGTTAGTTCGTTCCCTCTGACTCCTGTCAGAATGCTGACCTGGTTCCAACTGTTTCACCAACAGATTCCTACCCTAATACTCCTTCCCGAAACCTGAAATTCCCTATGTGCAGATTCAGAGCACACTCACATCTCCACCTGACTGAGAAACCGAGACACTTAATTCAGGGTCTTACGCATCTCAAGGCTCCAAAAACAACTGAAATGGAATGAAACAGAGTGAATGGTTCAAAACAAAATTGAGGATGGCGACTCCCTTCCCTAGTTTCCAGCTTACTGCTTGGTGGTCTCTGCAATGATCACAATAGCTTTCTAAGCACTGCCTACATAATAGATGCTGGACCATGAACTAACTCACTTCATCCCCACATCAAGCCTCTGATGTGGGTGCTGCTCTTAACCACCCCCTCTTTACAGATGAGAAAAATGAGGCTCAGGGAAGTTACAGAACTTGTCTGATCCCACAAAGAGAGTAGCATCGACAGCCTTCAAACCCAGACTGGGCTCCAGAGTCTCTGCTCCCTGTCACTGGGCTATTCTGCCAGCCAGAAGAGTTTAGTTCTTACCAGACTGTTTGAAAAGAACTCCAAATGCTCCCCCTCTACTTTCTCACCAGCTTCCCAGGCTTTCTTCCCCCCTGCTTCAGAAAATCCATTCTCTACTTTTGTAAGCAAGAGAAAAGTGAAGATATTTTAAAAGCTTGTTATCAGAAGCTTCTTTAAAGAAGTAACTTCCGGCTGGTAAGGGCATGGCATGGAGTTCTCGGCCCAGGATCATTTCCGCACCCCACACCGTGTCCAATCCCAATCCCAGAGCCAAATCGAGGTCAGCCTCTCAGATGTCCCACCCACACATTACCGTGCAATGGTGACAGATCTGTACGGAGGTGCTCTGAAACCCCAGTGAGTTCTCTCCTTAAATATCAACCATCAAATTACATTAATAGTAGTTTTATAGTTGAGTGTTTTACGGTATTCTACTTTGCAAAATGATTATGTATAGTACACACTGAAATACTAATCAAATAGAACATGCAATTAACCAGAAAATTCCCTACCTCAAACCGTCAGGGATCAATTAGTCGACAAGCAGTTACTGCATATGTACTCCATGCTCGAGCCTGTCTGGGCATCTTGGATCACAAGACAAGGAGACAAGAGTATGTCTCTTCTCTCAAGGAGCTTGAAATATAATAGAAACCAACATGTTTGAAAGGAACCCACTCAAAGCAAGAGAGAAGAGCCTGATGCCTGGCATATAGTAGGCACTCAATAAATGTTGGTTGGATAAATAAACAAGTGACTAATTTAGTGTCAAGGTTTATTGCAAGAGAATCCATCCTACAGGAATTCAGAGTAGAGAAAGGAAAAGGCAGACTGGATTAATAAAAGAGGGCTTTGGGGCTTCCTGGGTGGCGTAGTGGTTGAGAATCTGCCTGCTAATGCAGGGGACATGGGTTCGAGCCCTGGTCTGGGAGGATCCCACATGCCGCGGAGCATCGAGGCCCGTGAGCCACAACGACTCAGCCCGCGCGTCTGGAGCCTGTGCTCCGCAACAAGAGAGGCCGCGCACCGCGATGAAGAGTGGCCCCCGCTCGCCACGACTAGAGAAAGCCCTCGCACAGAAACGAAGACCCAACACAGCCATAAATAAATAAATTAATCCATTTAAAAAAAAAAAAAAAAAAAAAAGAGGGCTTGGAAGGGTGAAAGCCCAAGAACTGGGAAAGGGCACCTCACTCAGGGGCAAGAGCAGAAGCGAAGCCCAGAGATGAGAACCGAAGATAGAATATTTGGGGCAGGAAGCAGAGAAGCTTGACCAAAAGGCAAGAGTCTGTCTGGAAGCAGTGAGGGAAAGGTGAGCCATGAGGGGTGACAAGAGAGGATGGAGGTTCAGAAGTCAGGCTGGAGACGTAGGGTCAAATGGGGAGGCCAACTGAGAACCACTGAAGGTGCCCAGGCAGCAGGAGGACGTGATGAAATCGGTGATTTAGGAAGACTGGTTTGGCAGTGGTGCATGGAATGGACTGGAGGCTGAAGAGGGTGAATAAAGGACATTTTATTTATTTGGTGTATATGTGTGTGCAAAACAGAGGAACTGCCAATTTTACAGTTTTCAGGGACTGACATAAAATCGGAAACGGGGCTTCCCTGGTGGCGCAGTGGTTGAGAGTCCGCCTGCCGAGGCAGGGGACGCGGGTTCGTGCCCCGCTCCGGGAAGATCCCACGTGCCGCGGAGCGGCTGGGCCCGTGAGCCGTGGCCGCTGAGCCTGCGCGTTCGGAGCCCGTGCTCCGCAACGGGAGAGGCCACAGCAGTGAGAGGCCCGCGTACCGCGCAAAAAAAAAAAAAAAAAAAAATCGGAAACGACCCAGGGTATACCCAGGAGTATGAGCTAGTGCTTTTTCAACACTGCACAGCCCAACTTCAGATCCTGTCCACACCCTGAGGTACCAACTCCTGACAATTCAGTTTACCAACCCCTAAGGAAATGGTTATGAGGCGTCATTTGAGAGGGATGTTGTAATAGGGCAAAATTACAGAAAACGCAAATGATGGAAAAAGTGTTGGCGCTACAGAAGCACATTACTACATTTAGTAGCATTCAAAGACACTTAAGTCATTTCCTTAGGAAGCTCTATCTGGCCCTTTCTCAATTCAGAGTGGCATTTTTATTATCATAACTGATAGCAGGTGTTGGTGAAGAAATCGATTAGTATGCAGGGATGGAAATCACATTTTCCAAATGAATTGCACAGTCTGCAAGATATGCTGAAATCTGTGTAGCAAAATGCAAGCAGCTATAAAGCATGTGCCAGCAACATTATTTCAATAAATCGTCTGAACATAAGTACGTATAGGCAAGTGCACCATCCATTATTTTAGGGCTTCTCTTATAAGCCTGTGGAATGGCACTGCTGACATTTCTTATTCTTGGCTTAAGCCAACTGACCACTGTTCCTACCAAGTAGGATGCAGTCAGTGTCACTTGCATTTCTGGAATATGAATGTGATATCATCATATAAAAAAAGATTTAAAAAGCCCAGCAGCTGTAACTCCATCCACCCCCATCCACCGCCCCCCCCCCCCACAAATCAATACCATAGCCAATCCCATCAACGTTTTTATAATTGGGGCATATAACCGATTTACATTCCTTATTAAATAATTTCAAGCTTGATATTTGCAAAGAAAATGTTGGTTACTCATGTGGCAGCAAAGTGGTGTTCTTCTAAAGGGTGAGAAATTATATATTGATTCCACTTAACTTGTGGTCACCAGATTGTAAACATTATTCGGCATCATGCTGCACGGATCCACCCCTCAGATGAAGCTTCCTGGAAGAAGCTAGATTATGTTTCTTGGACCAGAGCTCTAAAGGAAACAAGAGCCTAATAATTTCTAACTTAACATCATTTCTCAGTGTATTCAAAATTCAGAAACTTGAAAGGACCACCCTTTCATTTCTCTCTTTCTCTCTTTTTCTCTTTCATTCTATCTGGGACACTGTATTAAAGTAAACAGTTTTGAACAATGTATAATCAAACTTCTGCGATAAAACTGACCCCTGAGAGACAGCACAACCAATCCACTATTCAAAGAAGAAGGATTAAAAATAAACAACAGTATGCGTCTTTTTGTACGAATCCTTGTGGACTGCACTGTGTTCCAATAACTAGAATATTTAGCTAACATGTGGATTACCAATCTTCTATAAAATTTTTAAAAAAGAATACAGACACTTTACATGTAAACTATTCTGAACATAAGTGAATTTTCCTTTGGTGATTTTAAAGGCACTGCTGAATCCAAGGATGCCTCTGGATTATCATTCATTCATTCACCAATCAGCTATTTATAGTGAAGCCATGTGAGGAGAGCTGTGGCCTCCATGAGGGGAAGGCCAGTGTAGGTGTCAGTTTATACTTGCTCAGGACCTTAGGAAAATTCTGTTACACAGGGTTTTTCTGATTGGATCAAAACCGAAATAACGACGTTGGAAAAACTCTGCTAAACAAGATTAAATTCCATTTCAAAACTTAGCACTAGACCACTAAAATTACCAAAGTGTATATAAGTTGATCCAAAGATTAAATTGCACTGCTGAAGGAGAGGCTTAAAGGCATTACAGCACCTTGCTGCACCCTTGACTAGATCCTATATAAACCATTAGTCTTTGTACTAATTATGGTCAGAGTGATCTGCTCCTCTGTCTCCTCCATTACTTACTGTGTTTCCCTGGGAACAGATAATGGCATGCTTACCTTCTTTAAGTAAACAATCTGCTGAAAGCCTTGAAATCTCTCTCTTAGCAGCCTGAGCCAGACTCAGAAAAATAATTAGCCCTATATGAAAATATGTAAGTTATTTTGGGTTATGTCCCTGTACGCTGACAGTATGTTAACATCTCTTTCATGCTCAGGCAAGATGCAACTAAATAATCAAACACTTTAACATATTGTTTCTAACAATATCTGGATTTCTCGAAAACTGTTTGTCTTGGTGTCGTTGGGGGACTCTGTGTTTAACGTCCCCCCCTCCACTTTGCCAGATGTCCTCCTGAAATGCTGGGAGGACACTGCCCAGCTGTGCATTTCCCTCCCCAAGCGCAAAGAATGTCTTTTTCAAGGTTTTCATCGGCTGCTGCCCAGAAAGGCACTTGTGCTGAAAGGTCCAGAACCCAGGACGACTGGATGGGTCTGAGACCTGGAAGATACGGCCACCATACCAGCTCGCCTTCCAGCCCCCATGGCCTGGGCACTTAGGGACCGTCCCCAGGCTCCATCTGCCTTCCTGCATTCTGCTCCTCCTCCTGCAGGGTGCCTGGGGTGGGGGGTCCAGTGGCGCTGCTGCGGTACAGACAGCACACCGTGTCATGCTTTTCTCTGCTTAGTGAAGCTTTTTCCTGAGAGGTGACTGGCCCAGGGGCTGCCACCTGACTGGTTCTCACCGATGCAGTGTGAGGGGGGTGTGAGGTGTGCCTTCTGCTCAATCCCTCGTTATCTTCCTGCTGCCGGAATGGGCCTGGGTCTCTGAGTCATCACAGGGAGGAAAGGTGCCCACAGACCAAGAATATCTGCTTTGGACTCTACTGTGCCCAAGAAATAAACTTTTTTTCTTTGGTAAAGACACTTGAAGATTTGGAACTTATTTGCAAAACAGCTGGCATTACTCTAACCCAGAGTTTCCCAAATACTGGCTTGCATCAGAAATTCCTGGTGGGTGTGTTAAACACGTATTTCTGGGCCCCTTCCCCAGCGTTTCCAATGGGGTATGTCTGGGACGCAGCCTAAGAATCTGCATTCCTCCACGCTCCGAGTGGTGCTGATGCTGCCGGGGCCGAGACCACACTTGGAGAGCGGCAGCTCAGGCCACGGCTGCTTCTGTCCCCCGGCTTCTGAACTGGAGCTACAATTGGCTTGTTTGGACAAAGACGTCTGACGGCACCGCAGGCTCAGCTTGGCATCCTGGTTCCATTCCTCAACCTTCTGAATGAGCCTCAGCCCCACGCGCTGCACCTGTGAAGGCAGTCCTGTCCCAGCCCTGTCTCCATGCCCCAGCCACCTCCTTGTGGAGGGAGGGGGAAATCTGGGCAAAAGGTACAGCGACTACTGTTTTCCTTCCCCCGTTTTCCCCCAATAACAGTAGCAGTAGCAGTAGGAGTAGCTGTAGTCATAGGAATAGTAACAGTGGTAGTCATAGCTGACGATTGTATGTGCCAGGCAACGTTTGCACAATCTCCTTTCGCCTTCACAAAAACATGACATAGTAAATACAACTATTATTTTTATTTTCCAAGTGATGGGACTGAGTTTGAGAGATGTGGAGGTTTGCACAGCTGGTTGGAGGTGCAGGGTTTACCCTCCGCAAGGGGGACTCCAGAACCTACACTCCCCGACGTGATGGCACCGGGGTGGCCCCTCGCAGGTAAGAGCTGCAGCTCGAGCTCAAAGGAAACCAGGGACCCTGCTGTGGGACCTGATCAGCCCCTAACAGAGGCAAACATTCCCTTGCTGGGTCTTTTTGGGGACTGTTCTGCAGGAGAGGGGCTCCACTAGGGAGGCAGAGAGGATGAGCCCATTTTAAAACGAGCACACATAGATCTTCTGCAGGAGGAGTCTGGGAATGAGCCATACAGAAGTCAAACTCAGGCTTCTGGAGCCTTGAGGCCTGACTTGATCTGCTCAGGGATCCCGCTTTCTATGCTGTGTCCCCCTCCTCTGAAATGGCTGCACTGAGACCACCAACCACTGAGCTCCTGGGCCTCGGCCGGTTATTAAGTAAGGCTCCCATGAATTGACCATAAGTGCGTGGGTCTATTTCTGGGCTTTCTATCCTGTTTAAATCCTATTCCATTGATCTGCATGTCTGTTGCTGTGCCAGTCCATACTGTTTTGATGACTGCAGCTTTGTAGTATAGTCTGAAGTGAGGGAGCCTGATTCCTTCGGCTCTGTTCTTTTGGAGAAAACTCTAATTTGAAAAGATACATGTACCCAACGTTTACAGCAACACTATTCACAACAGCCAAGACACGGAAGCAACTTAATTGTCCATCAACAGGTGAATGGATAAAGAAGACGTGGCACATATATACAATGGAATATTACTCAGCCATAAACAAGAATGAAATATTGCCATCTGTGGTAACATGGGTGGACCTAGAGATTCTCATACTAAGTGAAGTAAGTCAGACAGAGAAAGACAAATATCATATATCACTTATATGTGGAATCTAAAAAAATGATACAAATGAACTTACTGACAAAACAGAAATAGACTCACAGACATAGAAAACTCATGGTTACCAAAGGGTAAAGGGAGAGGAATAAATTAGGAGTTTAGGACTAAAATATACACACTACTATATATAAAATAGATAACCAACAAGGACCTACTGTATATAGCACAGAGAACTATATTCAACATCTTATAATAACCTATAGTGGAAAAGAATCTAGAGAAAAGAATGGATATATATATATATATATATATATATATATATATATATATATATACATAAAACAGATTCACTTTGCTGTACAACTGAAACTAACACAACACTGTAAATCAATTATATTTCAATAAAATTTTTTTTAAAAAGGCTCTACGAAGAGAGCCGTGTCCAAGGACTCTGCCTGGTCTCAGGAGTCCCAAAGGACCAGTGTTCCAGTGCCTACCCCACCCAACTCCTCTACGTTCTGCTTTTCTAGGTGTCCTGCGCCTTCAGCTGGAGTAAAGGCAGTGAAAACCCTTCTTCCCACAGACTCCCCAGGGTCTGAATAGGCTCAGGAAGGCCCAGGACAAGCATCAGATGACCCTCAGGTGACCAGACAAAGCACGGGGTCCTTGGAATGCTGTCATGTCGGTGCCCCCCAGCGTCCAGGCACAGAGCTGGAGGGCATCAGAGACGCCTGCTGCACAGTCTCTTGCTAGACAGCCTATCGTGGTCCGGACGAACTATAATCAATCTGTTTTCCAGTAACACCTGTATCGCCACCGAAGCAGCAATCTTCTCCAACTGCTGGCAGAAATTCCTTCAGCTACAGTTTTGCAGGATTATTATTATTACAGCTTAGCAGTGACATAACATTTTCTATATGTAGTGTGTATTACAGTCTGCGCATTAGCTATGATTAGGGAGAGCTCACCAGAAGCATAATGCAGGGTCTATTTCCATCTTTGTGTGAGGCCAGTGGAATAAGGGTAATTTGGAGAGTGCAGGTAAGCTGGATCTTGTTATTATAATGGCTTAAATGCAAGTCTGCAGGCACAACCGGTAGGTAGCAGGTGACTCAGGAAAAGAAAATCCTCTGTCGCCCTGTCCACAGAGCTCCTCCTAAGGAAGCGGTCTGCACTGGTGGCCGTGACCACGCGGTGCCTCTGGGCCACTGACGCTGCTGAGAATTCACCTCATTCACGCCTTACTGCTTTTCCACTGACGTTATTATATCTAATACCTCCCCCAACTCTGCCATTGTTCTTGGAGGAAAGTAAGTGAAGGAAAGAGGCATGCTCGCTTTCTTCCAACAGCAGGGTGTCTGCCATTTAAAAGGCTGAAGGACGCTCTGCTGGGTGAGGGATGCCCTGAGAGTCCTCAGGGAAGCACAACTGCAGTGAGTCCCGCAAACCTCGGCTCAGAGCCTGCTCTAGGCAAGCACACCCGCCGGACCTCGGGGGTTCCACGCCCAGCGATGGGGAAAACGATACAGGTACGGACGCGGGGAGGCCGCTTCCCTGCTCTCCCCACCACGAGCCGTGGTGCTCAGACCCAGACCGAGGAAGAGGCTGGGAAAGGAAAGCTGGGGGTGGGTGAGGCTCCTTTCTGAAGAAGCTGGGGCGGGGCTGGGCCTTGAAGTCAGGCTCACACTGTGAAAAGCTGCAAGGAGTGGGGTGGGGCCGTCCCACTGTGAGGACCACTTTCCCAAAGGACCCTGCCGACTCCAGAAGGAGCCAGTGCCCAGGAGACAGGGCAAGATGGGTGCAGGGAGGAGGGGAGGCTGGGTTGCTAAGGGACCGACATCTCGGGTCCCGGCAGCAGACACATCGAGAAGGGCACTTCACCCCAACTCTCTCTCTTTTTTTTTTTGGCTTCGCCTTCAGTTTTCTTTTTCAGTTGCAATCCCTATTTCGATTTCCAAGATGCAGGCACAGTTTTTTCTAACTCTCTGAAAGCTTTAGAGTCTTTTTTTAGGGCCATCAGACTTAGACCAGGATACATCACAGAATGACACGGGTCTTCAGGAACAGTGCCCCCTCCCTGGCCATGTTCCCCCCTCACAGACAGCACACCTCCCCGGGGGACCGTGCTCCACCCTCACTAGTGGTTGGTCTCATCCAGAGAGAGTAGCTTTAAACAGCAACCCTTTCGCCGAAGGCACTAATCCTCTCATTTCTCCTCTGGCTGCAACGCCAGGGCCGGGCTGACACCTTTCTCTCCTCCCAACTGGCAGATTTCCTTCCCTTTTAACAAATGGTCACTTCCAATTTTCTTCAAGCAAACTTCCCCTCAAGGAGTGATGTTTTTCTACCCCTTCTAAACCCCTACACACACACACACACACACACACACACACACACACCCTCTCTCTCTCTCTCTCTCTCTCTCTCTCTAACGGCTGGTTTCCACTACATAAAACATATCCCTCTGAAATGTGCAGTGGAGGTGAGCCCACACCTTAAGTGTGTTCTCAGTCCTAGGCATTGCCCTTTGCCAGGAAGAGTGGCATTTCCCACAAAGCTTTTCTTTTAAGACACCAAATACTTGGGATAACAAAGATGAGTTGAATAGAAAGGCTTTCTCTTCCCTTGGGTTTTGTGCTACACACAAACTCTATCCAGTCCACGGAGTGGGAACCAAGGCTGGTGGGAAGTGGTGGGCAGTGAATTCCCCTCCCTACCAGCCTCATCACCAACGCTGAGACTGGTTTATTTAAGCCCACGTGTTTGTGCCTGGCATCAGGGAAAAAGATTCCCATCCTCTCTAGATACACAACCAAGGTAGAATGACACTGGTATGAAAAAGTAACTGGTGTCTCCAGGCCAGCAGTCCTCGAAGTTTGTTCCACACACAGCCTCCATCTGTCCCACCGTGGTATCTCACATGTGAGAATTCCTAGACCCATCCCAGACCCTCTGAATCTGAGTTTCTGAAATGGGGGCCCTGAGGTTGTAAATTTCAGCAAGTTTCTGGAGTAACTCTAATGCACACCAAAGTTTTGGAACCTCTTCACCAGCCTTTAGAGACCAGATCCCCACTTCTTCATAACTTTTTTCCAGGCTTGAGTTTCTTTCATTATTTTTTGACGCCTGCTTTCTCTCAGCCTTTTCTAACGGCTTCCCTGTTATTGAAAGGACCTACTTTTCTCCAGCTTTTACCATCCAACACAGCCTTCCAGGGTTCTCTGCCATCTGCCTTGCCTTCTCACACTTCATTCATCTATCTCCCTGCTCCTCTCTGAATGCTGGTTACTGCCTTTCCCGTGATGATACTGTGACTGAATGCTTTCATAAATCCTCCAGGCAGTGTCTCCAAAACACATTTTTCTGACCTACTGGATGTGACTGTGTATTACTTTTCTTTGCAGCCGTATTTCTGGAGAAAGCTCGGCTGCAGCAGGTTTGTGGCCTGCACCCAGGAGAGGCAGAGCTATACCTCCGCGCTCTGTGGGAACTAATCACCCTTGACCAAGGGCCCTTGGACCAGCCTCTCAGTGGAGAGGAGGCCCTTCCTGCGTGCACACTCTCCCCAGACCAGTCGCTAGGTCCTCTGAGGCTTTTCTCTTTGGCAAATGCCCAGGCATCCCTGTTTCTCTCTCTCTCACCACTGATGGATGAGAAAACACTCCTTGGCTATTCTCCTAGCATCAGAGAAAAGCAGGGACTGTCTTTCTGCATCCAGGCTACTTTAATTTTTCCTCTCCTCCCAGCTAGTCTTTTTTCCAATTAACCAAAGGATACTTGGATGCATCTCGCACAGATACGATGAGGGGGGTTCTCCACCCGTGTCACGCATGCCGTATTTTAAACGAATAAACTACCTCCCTTTTCATTTCTTCTTTCTTTGGTCCTTTAACATTGCCCATGTCAGTCACTTCATCATTACCCAAGTCAGTCACCTCCTCTCCACTAACCACTTTTTTTTTTTTTTTTTTTTTGCGGTACGCGGGCCTCTCACTGTTGCGGCCTCTCCCGTTGCGGAGCACAGGCTCCGGGTGTGCAGGCTCAGCGGCCATGGCTCACGGGCCCAGCTGCTCCGCGGCATGTGGGATCTGCCCGGACCGGGGCACGAACCCGCGTCCCCTGCATCGGCAGGCGGACTCTCAACCACTGTGCCACCAGGGAAGCCCTCCACTAATCATTTTTATCTTCCACTTCATCTTAATTTTCTTCTTGTTCTCATATTTTGTGACCTCACCTCTACTTGTTTTTTTTTTTTTTTCCTTCTTTCCCACCTATAATTGACAGCCATCAATCTTCATGTCACACGCCAGTAGTTTCCAATCCTTTGTGCATGAGACTCATCTGAGGAGCATTTTAATAGCACAGATGCCTGGGCATTAACCCCCCAGGCATTGGCGTTTGTTGTATAAAGCTTCCCAGGTCTTTCCTGTGTGCAGCCAGGGCTGGGAACTGCTCATTTTACCTTTGTTACTGCTTAGCAGTATCCATTCCCCACATTGTCACAGTACCATTTGCAAAATGCCATGGAAACCCTTAATCGGTTATTTCTTACAACCTCAAGGAAACCCTCTTAGGATGAGCCTTATGTTACTGCTAAGAAAGCTGAGGCTTAGGGAAGGGACATCATTTGCCAAGCCACGCTGGAAACAAAACGAAGATCCCTCAAGGGGCCTCTGACCTCATCTGGTTCAAAGTTATTTCTGCACTCTGTTTGGTGACTCTAAAACCTCTCTTCCAGGGACACCAATTCTCACTCATGTAGGCCACTTTCTCAGAGCTTTTCTAGTGGTTTGACCACCTCTCTTCAAAAGAGCGTCAAGGTGAGCTCGGCGTTCCTCAGTCAGGCCCAGAAAATGGGAAGGAAACTTGGAAGGAAGTCTCTCAAAAACTTATTTTCAGAACTCTTGATTTCTTCTCCACTTGGATGGCTTCAGCTCACATTTGTCAACTGGACGCCTCTTCTCATTACTTCTTCCCATCCCCAGAGCCTGAGTGCGACAAAATCCCGCTTCGACAAACTCAAGAGTCCTTGGGCAGGGAAGAGCGCGTGCATCTTATAAACTGTCTGGATGGCTAAATTATAGCAATTTTTCCCTGGGAGAGAGTTGTTCGGATATTAAAACCCGCTATATATTGAGTACGATCATCTTTCTCACATCCCCATCAAAAAAGCAGTTTTTGCTTTGCTCATTAAAATGATTTGATTTTGGTTTCTGAAGAGTACACTTTTTCAGGTAGCAATGTCTTATTCTTACTGGCGACCCCTTAGAATCCCTCTGCAAGTGCTGAAGCCCCAGTTCAGCGCTATTAATCAGATGGTAAATGCTTTAAAACAGCTCTACCCCTTTTTCTAATTGAGAAATAGTGCCGTCTGGGCAAGTTTAGGAGGTGACCTTGATTGAATTAAAGAGGTCGGGGATGGAACAGACTTCAAATTCATATTCAATGATTTTAAAGAAATGATTTCCCTCCAATTAAGCAGGAACTAGCATGAAATATTTTGTTTCTGAAAGGTGAAAAGAATTCCTCTGAGAAAGCAGCTCTCTTGTTACTAGCTTTTTATTGAACGTGGAGGAGAAGGCACCACGGATGGTTTTTTATCAAGTGCTTTGTTAACATGGTGCTGATGACCCGGCATCAATTACAATATTCCTTAGGAGCCTAAATGTTATGTAGCTGGGGCAAAAGGTCCAATTTAAGTTTTGCTTTCTATTTCAAAAGCCCAAGGACTTAACAACTTTCGATTACTAAAAAAAAAAAAAAAAAAAAAAAAAAAAGCTATATTTTCCATCTGCAATCATTTCAATGTAGTTCCAGGAGAAAAGGTTTCAAATGTTAACCTTACTTATTTCTTTGTTGTTTCCCCTTTTAGCTGCATCCTTCACCTTGCCAAGTCCCCCATCTTTTAATGACCTTAAAGAACATGCCCTTCCTCCTGCTGTAAAGAGTAACATGTAGAGGGCTTCCCTGGTGGCGCAGTGGTTGAGAGTCCGCCTGCTTGATGCAGGGGACACGGGTTCGTGCCCCAGTCCGCGAAGATCCCACGTGCCGCGGAGCGGCTGGGCCCGTGAGCCATGGCCGCTGAGCCTGCGCGTCCGGAGCTTGTGCTCTGCAACGGGAGAGGCCACGACAGTGAGAGGCCCGCGTACCGCAAAAAAAAAAAAAAAAAAAAAAAAAAAAAGAGTAACATGTAGAGTCTCTCTATATAATTATGGAAGCAGGATTGCACAGAGGAGTGAGGAGGGACAAGACACACATGGTAATCCGGGGACTCTCGGGGGTACGTGAGGAGCAGCTCTCCTGGGAGGATGCCGGTCGGGCTGTTCTGTACCCCACGTGTCTACTCTTGTCAACCTCAGAGAGTTGTGCAGACACAGATTATACATAGGAGGGAGGCGG
>RJWK010008761.1:0-46906 GCA_004363435.1 Platanista minor
TTTTTTTTTTTTTTTTTTTTTTTTTTTTGGTACGCGGGCCTCTCACTGTTGTGGCCTCTCCCGTTGCGGAGCACAGGCTCCGGACGCACAGGCTCAGTGGCCATGGCTCACGGGCCCAGCCGCTCCACGGCATGTGGGATCTTCCCGGACCAGGGCACGAACCCGCGTCCCCTGCGTCGGCAGGCAGACTCTCAACCACTGCGCCACCAGGGAAGCCCGGAAGATCTTTTTTACTTAGAATTTTTGTTCTATTCCACTTCAGTTGACTGGATGAGGCCCACCCACATTAGGGAGGACAATCTGTTTTACTCAGTCTAGAGATTCAAATGTTTATTTCATCCAGAAACACTCTCACAGACACACCCAATAATAATGATTGACCAAATGTCTGGGCATCCATGGTCTAGTCAAGTTGATACATCAATTACCCATCACTCTTGCCAAATAGAGAAGTGACCTCCTCTTCTTCCAAGGATGCTTGGAGGAGAAAAAGCAGTGAGTGAGGAGCCTGACAGAAGCCTGGATGGGGTGCCACACTCATGGATGTTTCTCCCCACGGGAACCTTGGGTGTGGAGAAATAAGTGTTCTTGCAAACAGCAAGCAGTCTGTTAGACAATGGCAATACAAAAGTGAGTATAAAAGAGTCCCTGATCTCACCAAAGAGGAAAGGGGGGTGGAGGGAGGGATAAGTTAGGAGGTTGGGATTAACATATACACACTACTATATATACACACCACTATACATATACACACTACTGTATATAAAACAGGTAAACAACAAGGACCTACTGTATAGCACAGAGAACAATACTCAATATTTTGTAATAGCCTGTAAGGGAAAAGAACCTGAAAAGCAATACATATATATGTACATATATAGTAGCTGAATGACCGTGCTGTACACCTGAAACTAACGTGATATGGTAAACCAGCTATACTTCAATTAAAAAAAGTATCTGGGGCTTCCCTGGTGGCGCAGTGGTTGAGAGTCCGCCTGCCGATGCAGGGAACACGGGTTGGTGCCCCGGTCTGGGAAGATCCCGCATGCCGCAGGCAGCTGGGCCCGTGAGCCATGGCCGCTGAGCCTGCGCGTCCGGAGCCTGTGCTCTGCAACGGGAGAGGCCACAACAGTGAGAGGCCCGCGTACCACAAAAAAAAAAAGTCTCTGATCTCAAAAACCACATGAGCAGAATAAAAGCCTTAAAATATTTGTTTTAATACAGTGTACTGTAGGCTAATAGAGATAAAGGTGTACACAAAAGGGCTAGGAGGGGGCACAGCACTGAGTAACTCATTTGCCTAGTGTGAAAGGCTAACATTTCTTGCAGGGTATCATTTGCCCCAGGAAGTACCACATTTCACCTTCCACATACTGTGCTCCAACTGGATTTTACACAAATCTATGAACATGCATGGGTCATGGGCAGTGTAAATCCTCCTACAAGAGCACCAGGTGCAGTGACCAGGGTGGGATTATAGGAATGATCCAAATGGTGGCTTCCCAAAGGGGCAGATATACCAATGTGTTA
Organism: Platanista minor; assembly: GCA_004363435.1. Classification (NCBI taxonomy): domain Eukaryota; kingdom Metazoa; phylum Chordata; class Mammalia; order Artiodactyla; family Platanistidae; genus Platanista; species Platanista minor. The sequence continues at coordinate 1,531 of RJWK010008761.1, forward strand.
GCATGTAAGACAGTAATGGAGAATTCTCTGGTTGTCATCACCACTCTACACTAATTATTACCCACTTAGCTCTGGATTCCTCAGAGGCTGGTTTTTTAGCTTGGAAATGATCTGAATCTTTTTGCTGCTCTTCCTGTTGGCCTGCTGCTGGAAGGAAAAAGAGGGGAACAATCTGATAATGAAATGTTGACCTAGTAAAGCTGAGACATTGTAGTCATATGGGAAGAGTCTAGGATTTGAGGTTGGAGGACCTGGATTCAAATCCTGGCCTCACTATTTATTGGCGCTGTGACCTTGGGCGTGGCTTTATACCTCTCTGAGATTATAGAAAATGAGAATGTTAATAAAAATAATGATACTTTATAAACTTACAATGAGGATGAAACTAGATCATGTGTGTGGTAGTGCTCTGAAAAATACAGTGTTACCCAAAATCAGTGATCATCTGATGACACATTTGGTAGAGTTGGAAGTTAAAACAAATTGCTCAAACATTACGGGAATCTTTGGTGTTTCCCTTTTTTTCCTTCTATTCTACCTCTTCCCTAAATACTGAATTTTGTTTTTATGCTAACGCCCAACTGGAGAGAAATACGTATGAAATGGTGACCATGGCAGTAAAGTGCTGAATTTACGCGTAGCCTCTCTGCTTCCTTTATGGGCTGATTCCTAAGATGCTGTTGAACCAAGTAGACTCAGTTTAGTGGGACTTTGTCTCAGCCAGGATAGTACCGCTCACCGTCAGGCCTCTGCAAAGCGTACATCCACTTCAGGCTAGCTCTGGGTTTCTGTTTCCATTATGGGTTTAAAAACATGTCCAAAGTGATATGAGAAAAAAATTGAGAACAAGCGATTGTTCACCTAGGTAAAAATAAGACTTCCAGAAACCTCAAGCACCTAGATTATGACAGAGTATCCAGAAAAAAGCATTCCTTTTTAGACTTACCTCCATCCTCCCCCCACCCCAAATCAAAAACCACATCAAATGGAAGAATAATTGCCCTGATTATAACGGAGGAGAAAGAAAAACTTAAAAATTAAAGAAATTGATAAAAAAGAAATTTAAAAGTTCAACAGATTGAGGGCATTTCAAACAGAGACATGCATGTCTCACATACACATACCTAAAAATTATAGGGTTTTAGACTGGAGGAGATTTCATAGGTTATCTGGTTAATATTTATATCAAATCATTATGTGGTACACCTTGAACTAATATAATGTTATGTGTCAATTATATCTCAATAAAATAAACTGGGGAAAATATTTTTAAAACTTCAGCTCAATTTGCTGTAACAGACATGTCTGAGCACCTCATGTATGTCAGCCTTAACGAGACAAAGATGAAAAAACATGGGATCTGCTTTCAAGGGAAACACACACACACTTCATAATGTAATGAGGTTGTGCAATACTTACAGCAGGTATAAAGAGTAAAGGGTTTGGAGAGCCCTGAGGGGAGAGAGCTCAGATTTGTCAGAACTTTTAGAAGTCGTGAGAAGGTCACAAAGGAGATGGAACTCTATGAGGGTCTTAGATGGTGAGTAAGAGTCTATACAACCCCTTGGGAAAAGGGAGGGAAAGAGCACAAAAAAGGAAAAGGGCGCAAACTAAGGGAACAGGAGACAACCATAAAGAGGAAGCGGAAAATGCCCAGCGATCCATTTACCTCAGGGGGCATGTGATGCTCAGGTTGGAAGGAGAGGCTGAACCTTTAAACTCTGGAGAATTTAAAAAGCAACATTAAATAGAAGTTAAGAATATGACCATTTGGGTTTAAATTCTAGCTGTGCCACCTGCTAGCTGTGGGGAAGTTACATGACCATTCTCTGCTTCCTCATCTGGAAAATGGAGGAAAATATAAAGTGTCCACCTCATAGAATTATTATGAGGATTAAATTAGATAATACCTGAAAAGTACTTAGAACAGTGTCGGGTACATAGTAGGTACTCAACAATAATTATTATTAAACTGTTGTTATGGACTGAATTGTGTCCCCTCAAAATTAGTATATTAAAGTCCTTACTCCCAATCTGACTGTATTTGGAGACAGGGCTTTTAGGAGGTAATTAAAGTTAGATAAGGTCATAAGGGTGGGATCTTAATTCAATAGGATGGGTGGCCTTATAAAAAGAGCAAGAGAGATCTCATTCTCTCTCCATACTCATGAACCACGGAAAGGCCATGTGAGTACACAGCCAGAAGGTGGCCATCTGCAAGCCAGAAAGAGAGCTCCCACCAGAGCCTGACCATGCCAGCAGACTCCAGGGCTGTGAGAAAATAAATGTCTGTTGTTTAGGCCACCCAGTCTATGGTATTTTGTTTTAGCAGCTTGAGCTGACTATTATGCTTATAGACCAGGAATTGCAAACTCAAATAGTAATAAAGTGACACAAGTAATATCATTAAATGAAACGACGTGTTCTTAGAAAAGCAACAGTATAAGCTTAGTGAGGCAAGTTCAATGATAAACTGAACCCGGGTATATTTGACAGAAAACTGGGAGTGATGGAGACTGGTGAACTTCAGAGTGACGGCCAGGTTGTGGCCAGCACTTGGGTTGAGTCAATTGATTATTGCTCTGTGAGAAACTAGGCCTAACATTCCAGGACTGTCTGACATTTTAATGAAAAAATAGAATTTTTTTTTGTTGGGGTGGTGTGATTTCTAAATTTTTAACTGCTCACCAAAATACAGTGAGGGCATAAAAGTAAAACCCAGCCCACAGACCACTGAGCTGCTCCATCAAACATGCTCAGAGACCAGTGCCCAAGAAGACCGGTCTACGCAGGAGCCACCAGTGACAGGGAGACTGGCTGGGATAAAGAAATGCCAAAATAGGAGGTGGGAAGAGACAAAGATTTCTAGTCAGACCTCAGTTCAAGCTCTGTTTTAGCTCTGTAAACTTTAGCCAATATTTGGGACCTTTCTGAGACTCAACAGTGTTTTCAACAGAAAAATGGTGATGAAAATAACACCAGTGTTATATGGTTCTTGAGGGAAAGAATGGAAAATGTATATAGAGTGTCTAGTGAGCACTTGAAAATATTAGTTCCTTCTTTTCTCCTAGTTGATAATAAAAGCCTGAACAAAGGGAACAATGCTGGAATGGAGGGGATGCTAAAAGAACACGGCACCTATAGAATGACTAGGATTTGATTGGATGGGGAAGACTTCAAAGGTGATGACCCTTGGGAGGGAAGGGATAAGGAAGCTGTTAAATGTGGTTCACAAGAGGAGAGAGATTAATTACTTGTGTTTTAGATAAACTGAACTTGAGGAATCTATGGAACATTTGGGTTGAAATGCCCTACTGATGTCAAAATCAGTGTATAAAGTAGAGAGCAGTTAGGGTAGAGATATCATTTTTTTGGATGCTGTCATCTTACAGATGAATCCAATTTGAATCCATGGAACTAGTCAGGAGTTTTCAAAGAGACCAAGTAGCATAAGAAGAAAACCAGGCCCAGGAAGGCCAAGGACTGTACAAGGAGAGAATGAGTGAGGGAAGAAAAGCCAACCTGGGAGATTGAGGAGGAGCAGTCAGAGGGGTAGCCATAAAACAATGAACAGGCAGTATCGTGAGCACAAGGAAGGAACATTTTTAAGAAAGAGGAGGTCAGTGTAGAAATATTAAGTAGAATGAGGAAAAAGAAGAAAACCCTTTGTTTTTGTAGTTTGAAGTTTACCAGTGACTTTCGGGAGAGTGATTTGATGAGAAAACTGGCTTCATGTAGTCTGTGCTGGTGACACCCCCATCTGCCCTTTTATCTGCACCTTCCTAAATCTCAGTGATGACTCTAATCCATCAAGGAAATAAATGATGTTCAGTACAAAAAGGGAATATTTGTTTTTAGGATGAAGTATCCCTAGAAAATATGCTATAAATTAAACCTTGATTTTCTTGTAGTGAGAATGATACAGAGGATTATGCGCTTGACACAGGGCGTTGTGCCCAACATTTTATAGGCATGAGTACAAACTCCATATTGAATTAATTAATTATAAATGATAACCATGTATAATATAAAGCCTCTTCAAGTATACATAATTAAAGGGTGTAATACAAAAACCAATCGCATAAATTATATTTAATATGAGGGCATAGAATACATATTAAACAAAGTTATTACTTTATTCCTGACATTCTTTCTCATTGGCAAGTGATGAAAATTTCATTGTCATAGAATCAGAAAGCATCCCTTGGTAAAGTTTTCACAGACCTTTCTGAGAAGACTTTGGAGGCTATTGGGGCTGCTCTCTGCCTTTATGAAGAGTTGATGAACTTTGCTTTTATTCTTATTTTTTCTTATGATAGTTTCCAGAGTAAGTTCTGTTGGCTAACATGTTGCCTTTTCTGCTAGCATCAAGAATAAATTTCTGCTTTCCTAAGCTGCCATCTCACCAGGATGAGTACTGTTCACTTACACTGTGAGGTTATTCATGGAGGATGAACTTTGAACCACATAGAAACCACCTTTTAAAACATTGACCCTCTCATCTTGCTACTTTACACAATGTCAAAAGAGGCTCAAAGCTGTTACTTAAATAGTAGAAAATTCTATCAAAATTAAGTTTGATCCAAGTCTGTGGCAAATTTTGGTGAATCCTAACAATCACCAGTTTGATCTTTTCAAGGGAAATTTTAGAGAAGTTTTGTCCTATGTGATTATAAAAAAATAAGACTTTTAATAAGCATGGAGAATATCTCATTTAGGATAGCAAATATTTATTTGTGTTGTACTTTGGAATTTATAAAACACTTCCTACACATTAACTCACTGTAGTCTCAAAGTGCTCTCTTATATGTATTAGCAAGGCAATAATTACTATTTCTAATTGCTATAGCTGGAGATTGAGGATCAATGAGATTAAATATCTTTCGCTGAGCAACACACATGGTTAATAAGGGATAGAATGGGGGACCAGAACCTTGGTCCTCTAGTTTCTAAGCTGATGCTGTTTCCAAGAAGCTGTTCCTTCTAATGAGCAGTCACCATTCCCATTGGGATGCTGTGCACTTATTCAAATGTTGGCATAATTGCTCAAAATATTTTTAGAAAATTTGTTTTTAGGTGTGCTTTCTCTGTCACACTAGAAATTTCGTCTCAACATTATCCACATTATCCATCTTGTCTCACTACTTAGAGCTCCACCGTCTTCCTCTTAGACCCTGAGGGTTCAGTGCTGCTGCTGTCTGTTGCAGATATTTGGGAGGGGTCTGTGCATGAATGAGGTGAATCAGGGGGCCAGACTGAGACTAAGGGCCAGGGGACTCTTGTGAAGGCTCTCAGGTTGCTGCTAGAATTAGTTGGGGACACCTGTTCGTCACTCTCCTGCTCTCTCTGCTAAGAGCTGATCACATGCGGTTAGCAAGCTGGCTCCATTAACAGGAACTTCTGCACATCAAATTGCCAGAAGTCAAGTGCTATCTATCCTTTTCTTATGAAAGCAGGACAGTGCACCACAAATAGTTCCATTAAAGTGATTATAACCTTATTTCCACATATTGGCTTTTATAAAAGTGTGTTTTGTTTTTTTGAAAATTTTACTTATGTGAAATCTCTCAGTCCTTTATAATACCAATAAAGAGTTTGGAGGCCAACCCAAAATGGCATCCAGACCATAAGGGATGTCATTTATATTGATGATAACAGAAATAGAAGAAGAATGTTTATGACAAACTTGAGTGAGTCACCAAGTGAGACAGTATCCTTTCCTCCTGGATATCTCTATAAATATCGATTATCTTTTTCAAAGGAAAATGATTCTACTAAACTTTTACCATCTTTCCAAAGTAGTTCATGTTTTTTGAGTAATTCCTTTCTTGTTAACGAGATGGATTTGCCCTCATCAGCCACTCACATTCTCCTTGACCAAGGTTATGTATTTTCAAACTGGCTGACCCAAGAAGATTTTGTTAGGATACTCATTAAAGATTAAAATTAAGATTTGGGGGAGTAATAACCTTTAAGGGTCTGTATTTAGATCTTTCCAAAGAAGGTAAGGGTGAGGGATGGTGTTTGTGTTTGTGTGAATATATATATAAGGAGACCATCCCCTCAAAGGTGCCAGAGGCACCTCTTTTCCAAGATGTGAGTGTGTGTGTGTGTGTGTGTGTGTGTGTGTGTGTGTGTGTTTGTGTGTGTTTTGAGAGAAAGGGACTGGGTATACTGGGACATGTTTTTACAAAGTGAAAGGAAGCCTAGACAAAATTCAAGAGAGGAAAATGATGATTGTAGTGGTGGTGGTGGTGATGGTGGTGGTGGTGATGGTGGTGGTGATGGTGGTGGTGGTGGTGGTGGTGGTGATGGTGGTGGTGATGGTGGTGGTGGTGGTGGTGGTGATGGTGGTGGTGATGGTGGTGGTGGTAGTGGTAGCAGCAGGGAAAGGATAAGTTCATAAGGTGATCAAAATCTGAGATTCTCATGGCTCTAACGTCCATGATCTGATTATGGTCTCGGAAGAGGCTCTTCAGTGGTACATGGGGAAGTCCTTCCCTGATGGGCTTTGTGCAGTCTGAGGCAGTGGCTGCACCAGTGTTTTAGGACATGAGCCAGCAGACTAGTTGCCATTCCACTGTTGGCACCCCTTCTCATGGTCACAGCAGGAAATATTGCCTATGAATCAGGGACTGGGGCTCCAACCCTGGTACTCAGGGGAGCCTGAGAGATCCAAACAATTTGGGTACAATGCTTCTTGGAGACAAAGGGATGAAAGGGTTACTCTCTGAGTACCTTGTTCTTTTTTCCATTACTTGCACATTTATCTATAACACTTATTATCTTCCTAGAAATCATTTTTTAACCACCTCATAGGGATTCCTAAATGTGATGGTTCCATGACTCCCTGAAGGCTCCTACTATACTCTAGGGTCCTTAAGTAATTTTTAGTTTGTACTACAGATTCCATCCTTTCTGAAATCCTTTGGGATTATTTCTAGCTCCTATCTTACCATGGGTTCACAATCCCTTATCTAAAACTCTTGGGGTCAAATGTGTTTCATAGTTCAGATCTTCTCAGATGTCAGAATAGTAATAATGTAAATTGCATAACATCCTTAGCAGTACACCCAGTAACACAAGAAAGTAATATTTCCTTAGTGAATGTATGAACAGTCATGCTAAGGGGATAAGCAAAGATTATAAACAGCCTCATGTCAATTTGCATCAGCTCTCACTGCCCCTGAATTTGTACAAATTTATAAAAAAAAAATCAGTTTTCAGGATTTCATGACTGTTACAAGGGATTGTGAGCCTATACTCACTGCTGTTAAACTTCCTGAAAGTGAGGAAAGAGTGAGAGGTACAGTGAAAATCTCGAATGGAGGAGAATGTCATTGTCTTTTGTAGTAGGCTGAATAATGGCCGCCCAAAGATAACAGGGCCTCATTCCCAGACTCTGTGAATATCCCCTTATAAGGTAAAAGATGTGATGAAATTAGGATCTTGAGATGGGGAAATTATCATGGATTATCCAAGGGGGCCCTGAATGCAATCGCATGTATCTTTTTAAGACAGAGGCAGAGTGAGATGTAACATACACAGAAGAGGAGAAGGTAATGTGAGGGCAGAGCAGAGAGAGATTTGAAGAAGCTGGCCATGGAGAGTGATACAGCCACAAGCCAAGGAATGCCAGCAGCCACAGGAGCAGCAAGAGGCAAGAAATGGATTCTTTCTTGAAGTTTTGGAAGAGAACCCAGCTCTGCTGACATCTTGATTTCAGCCCATTGACACTGATTTTGGACTTCTGACCTCCAAAAATATAAGAGAATTACTATATGCTGTTTTAAGTCACCAAGTTCACAGTTATTTGTTATAGCAGCCACCCTAATGAGGAGAGTCTTATTCCTCATTCAGGTCTTCCAATGTGAGTCCCTCTTTTTGGATCACTTGTCTTTTTCCAGTGACTCTTTGGGTGTTACTTAACTTCTCTAAATATCAGTTTTTTTTCATTTGTAACATGAAGGTTATAATACACACCTCACAGGGCTTTTGTGAGAACTCACTTTTAAAAAATATATAACTTGCTTAGCATATCACTGGCATAAAGTTAGTACTCAATAAATGTTAATTTATTTTTGACATTACTGTTCTCTGAGAATCCCTTTAAAACTTATCAGGATATATGAAGTTACATTTACATTTGGGTCCATCTATATTGCAGAAAGAGTCAATCAATCAAAGTTCAATTTTTTCTCATCTAAAAGATTTTGCCAACCCATTTAATCACCAGTGTCAAAATGATGATGCATTTGATGTCTAAGAGTGTTAGATGTCTAAAGACATACCAATCAGTCCTGGGAGGCTGAGTTTCTATTTTTATCCCAAACGTGTATTTTCCCAAAGGCTGGAGACATTGAACTTGGTGTCTTCAGTCAAACCAGTGCTAATTTGCCCGACAAATGCTTAAAAACGTGCCCATTTCCAGATGGGTATGCTTATTGGTACTTTATAGAATGTCCTTTTCCAAAAGTGGGAAACAATATAAAAGTACAAAAAAAAATCTAAGGGGCTAGTAGTACACTTTGAAAGGAGACAATTAGTATTTGTAAAATTATCCAAACTCATAAAAAGAAGAATAAATGGGACAACAAATTTGTGAGAAAGCCCCCGCCAGGAAATAAGATGTATGGAGAACAGAAGATAAGGGATAGCAAAGAAGGGGGCTAGTGAATATTGTTTGTCTACTATGGCCAGGCAAGTGCTAGGCACAATCACACACTGGTAGGTATTTGTACTGCTTAGATCCAATCAGACCAGATATTTCTGATAGAGTGTTCTGCTGTAGCTGTCCTCATTTGAGCAGGACTGGTTTCACTATTTACAGATATACAGCCTTGTCTCTTAAAGGGTAACTAGTTTTTGAGCTTACCATACTTTTAAAGTACATTCTTCTTTTAGGCAATGCAATGTTGTAGCTTCTGACAAATGTCTTAAAGGCTCAGGGTAACTGGGAAGTGTCCAAAACCCCACTGAAAGGCTGGTCTGGGGTTAAGGTCACAAACTGTAAGAGATGCCAAAGAAGGCCACAGCAATGATTTAGTATCACACTGTCCTTTTACAAAGGGGGAAGCTGAGGCACAGAGTTCCACACACCAACCTGGGGTCTCCCAGTTGTTAATGAGCGAGGCGAGACCCAAAGTGCTTGTCTTTCTATCCCATCGAGAGCTCTTTCTGTCCCACCATAAGGCACTCTGTTAATTTGTGGTTAACTATTTTCTCAACTTGCAATTTCAGCCTTTCCAAGGCTGCAGCACCAGGGAAAGGAAAGGAGTTCATAGCTGGGCTAAGAGTTTGGAGATCCAAATGTAGAACTCAGGTCCACTACTGATGGGCTTGATCAGGGGAAGATCATTTACCCTCGATTTGCCTAAGATTTCCTCATCCAGGAAGTCGTTCTCTCTGCCCTCTATTATTTTCTTTCAGAACACGTATCACAGTTGTCTTTATCTAACATCTGATTCCGGCTCTAGGGTGTGGTGGGTGAGGGCACAGAGAAACTCTGGAGCTGAACTGCTGGGGTTCAAGTCCTGGCTCCCCCATTCACTACCTCTGTGGGCAAGTTACTGAGTCTCTCTGTGCCTCAGTTTCCTCAACTGTTAAATGAGGATAAAGATAGACACGATCTCAGATATAACATAAATGAGTTAATATGTGTAGAACACTTAGCAGAGTACCTGGCACCTATTAAGTACCATCTGTATACTTGTTCTACAATTTCCTTATCTGTCTTCTTCATCATTTCATCTCAAGGGAAACTGTCTTTTTGATTGGATTCCTGCCTTTCTTCCCAATTTTATCTCTTGCTACTTTCCCACTGGCACTAACTTCTTTGCATTTCTCACCCAGTTTCCTGAAGTTTCTATGACCTTGTGGAGAATTCCCCTACTCAATATATCCTTTCCTCCACGGTTTCCAAGCAACAATGTGATTAAAAAAAGACCAAAACTGAAAAAGGGACTGAGAATGCGTCAGATTGTCTTGGTTTTCTTTAGAAAAAGAGGTGACTGAATGCAAAAAGGATCGAATGGGCTGCATTTTGTAAACAGTAGGACTCCCATTAATTAGTTTCCACAACACTCTGAGGATAAATACTTAGTTCACTGAAGTCAACCAGAGGTTGTCCTGGGCTTAGCAATGACCAACAGAAAGCAAGTGCCACCACACCAGCTAGTAGTTCCAGAGCATCCAGAGATGCTCCATGGAGCTCTGGGGACATGTTCCCTAACATCTTAGGAGGGTGGAAAGCTTTTCCCTTTGTGTTCCCACTGTAATACATCTGTATTTTTTCTTCCATTGTGTGCTGTGTAGATCCATCTTTAAGGTCTAATTGTTTTGTGTTGTTTTTGTTTTTTCCTCTGACACACTTTTCAGCTTTGTGGGGGCAGGGATCATGTGTTAGTTGTCCCTATGTTCTGACGTGTAGGCACAGCTGATATCTAATGTGCCTGGTGTATGTTCTTAAACTCTCTTATTCCTTGGTTTCCTGGACACCAAACCCTTCCAGTTCTCCTCCAAATTCTCTGATCCTTCCTTTTATATTTCTTGGCTGGTTCCTCTTTCTTTGCTCAGTCCTTTGCTGGTCCCTACACTCATTCTTTTTTTTTTTTTTTTTTTTTTGGTGGTACGCAGGTCTCTCACTGTTGTGGCCTCTCCCGTGGCGGAGCACAGGCTCCGGACGCGCAGGCCCAGCGGCCATGGCTCACGGGCTCAGACGCTCCGCGGCATGTGGGATCTTCCCGGACCGGGGCACGAACCCGTGTACCCCGCATCGGCTGGCGGACTCTCAACCACTGCGCCACCAGGGAAGCCCCATTCTTCTTTCTTCTCTTCTTACTCTTCATGCCCCCCTTGGTGCTCTTACCTGATCCCATGGCTTCACCCACTCCCTACAAGCAGAGGTTTCCACAATCTATCTATGTCCCGACCTGATCTCATCCTTCAACCCAACCACTGGCCAGACATCTTTAAGTGGATGGTTCATGTGTATCTCATAGTAAGTCTACTTCTAAAACAGAACACATCCCACATTGTCATGTAAAAGCGCTCTGCTAAATCTCATTTTGGATAAATACTCCAGCTGGGAAACTTGGACTTCATCTTTTTTTCCTGCCACATCTCAGAAGTCTTTATTTGTTGAAAATGTAGAATTCCTGTATCATATTTTTGATGCCTCTTCAAAATCTCCATTGCCATTGCTTTAGTTCATGTAGACATCATCTCTAGTTTGACCTATAGCAACAGCTTCCTAATTCCCTCATAACAGTGACATTTTAGTAGAGTATGGGCCAGATTTTTTGAAGACTGTTCCTCATTTGAGGTTTTCTTATTTTTAGAGTCAAATTATACATTTTTTTGGCAGAAACGATACATAAGCAATGTATCCTCCCTTCTCAGTGCATCACATTAGAAAGTACATGGTAACTCTGTACTGTCCTTAATAAGTATTTGGTGGGAGGATATTTTGAGACCATCTAAATATTCTATTTCCTCATCAAATTTTTACCAGGCAGTTTTATTATCTATAGATGGTTCTTGCCTGAATCAATTATTACTATGATGGTTGCAAAATGGTAATTTTCTAACTCCATTATTCCCCCTACATTTTTTTGGTTGACATTCTACTTTAATTCAATAACCTATTTACTAACAGAATGGACGTAAGAATTGTTATTTTATTCAATGATGTATAACCCCTTAGTGTTTTCACTTATTCTGATGTTTACATTGTCTTAAATTTGGCCAGTGAGAGCCCCTTCAATCAAGCACCTGTGTCCTTTTGATATATCCTCATAATTTCTTGAGCATGTCTTTATTTCTAGCATAAAGAGCTTTTCATTGTCTTCATTTTTGTGGAATATTTTGACTGGCTCTAAAATTATAGGTTGTTGGTCACTTTCAGTATTTTAAAGATGTTTTTCCATTTTCCTCCGACAGCCATCGTTTTTATTGCTAAATCAGCCTCAAGACTTATTATTGCTCCTTAGAAGGCAATGTGTCTTTTTTCTCCTTTTGTCTAATTTTAAGATTTCCTCTTTGTCTTTGATTTTAGCATGCTTTACTATGTTATGCCTAGGTGTAGTTTTCTTTGTATTTACCCTGCTTGGGTTTAAACTTAATCAATCTGTGGTTTGATGCCTTTCAATTTCAGAAATTCTCAAGTAGTATTTCTTCAAATATTGTTTCTGTCTCATGTTCACTCTCCTTTCTTTCCTTTCTTTGCAGGACTCCGATTACACATATTGGACATTTTCATATCACTTGTACTCTTTTTCCTAACTTCCATGTTTTTTTCTCTCTGTACTCCAATCAGGATACTTTAAACTTGCTTGTATTCTAATTTACAAGCTATGTTTTCTACTCTAATATACTATTATACCCATCTCTTAAATTCTTAATTTCAGTTATTATATTTTTCAGTTCTATATCATTCCACTTGACTTTTTAATATAGATTACAAGTCTCTGCTGAAGTCCTCCATATTTTCCTCTATTTTCTTGAACATAGTTATTTTAATGTACCTGTCTATTAGTTCTAATATCTGAGTCATCTGAAGGCCTGTTTCTGCTTGGCTTTTGATCAATGATTCTTTTTTTTTTTTAACATGCCTCATACTTTTTAGTTGGATGCTGGACTTTGTATATTAATTGCATTAAAAATTATAGAGAGTCTGGATGGTGTTTCCTTCCTTCTAAGATGGTTAAGATCTTTTTTGGCAGCAGAGGGTACATGAAGATCACCTTAATTTTATTAGGGTTGTCCTGTTTCATTTTGCGTTTACTCCTAGGATAAGATTTTCCAGTATCTCAACTGAGAGCCTGGAATGTTTACCAGGACATTTCACATCAGCAGCCTTGAATTCCTTCTCTGTCTTCCCAGACCCTTGTACAAGTCTTCTAAAATTTCTGCTCAGCCCTTTGTCCTTCTAGCTGCTGGTTCCTGGTAGTTATTTGGAGACATACCCTATGTGCAGCTTAGAAATTGGCCAAAGCTTCAAGTGGAGTTTTAATGGAGACTTTTTAGGCTAACTTCCCTGTGGTTTTCTTTTCTCAGGTTGCCCCTCCACTGGAGGTTGCCCCTCCAGTCCCAGCTGTTTCAGCTGTCTTAAACTCCAAGATCTGTCTTCTTAGACCGTTGAATCCGCCACTTTCTGCTAGTATTCTACTCTCTTGTGCAATACTCACATCTACTTAGTCCAAATCAAGCTTGCTGAAAACAATTTTTTATGTAATTATATTAAAGATTTCAGAAATATTTTTCAAGTTCACCTTTTGTTATTGATTTTCAATATTACAGCATTATGGTCAGATAATATATAGTTTATGGGATATACTAGTTTGGACCAAATGAAATTTCCATTTTTGTAGGTCAAATAAAGCTGAATATTGGCACTTAAAAAAAAATCTTAAATATATAGCTTTTTGCAATTTATTGATTCCTTAGAATCCAGAATATGGAAATTTATATAATGTGCCATGTATGCTTAGAAAATAACGTGTGTTCTGTATTTGTTGGAGGTACTCTTTAGATTCTCTTTCTCTTTAAAACCCTTGCTGGGCTTTTGGTGATGCCCTTGAATTGGCCAGAAGGTAGGGCCATCTGCCATGAACAATGAGGCACTAAGTTTCCTACTTTGTGAAAGGACCCATAAATGTTACAAGCCATGTATCTTCCTCAAGTCTTACTATAAGGAAGCAAAACTGACCCTGGTATTATCAGCTACCACCCAACTATTTCTTTTTCTGTCCATGTGAAGTATTATGGAGAGAAGGGAAAGAGGCAGTTACAATCAAGACTTCCAGTGTCATACTGAAGCCTGAGGCAAAAGGAAAAATCAGTAATTCTGATTATTTCTTTATTTAAAATTTTTATATTTGGTTTATCATAGTTTTTGGTCTTAATTTTGATTTTTAAAAATGTTACTTTAAAAAAGTATTTATCTTGATTACTGAGATTTTTGGTGCCTCCTGAAATTTTGTGCCTGAGGTGATTGCCTCACTGCTTCTTCCTAGTTCGGTCCCTAGATGTTCAACATGGTAGGAAGCACAGGTAGGAGGCTTTTGCTTCTCTTCTCTCTCTGGAGTAGGTAGGGCTGGGGCTTCTTGACTCCTTGAAGCAATATAAGCAGAGAGGGACCAGGGAACTTCCCGACCACCCAAAACTGAGTAGTTTGATGAGATTCCTTATTCCAGACTACAAGAGTTAGCCCTCAGAAAAGGAACAGGCAGAGTCATCACCTGTCTGAGCTTTACCCCTTCCACTAGAGTGCAAAGAGCCAAGAAGCAGGTCACTGTGACTTCTCCCCTCTGTGGACTGTGTGTTCCATCAGCATTAGGAGAAGAGAGGGAGGAGAAGAGATCTATATTGAAACTGAGTTTGACGTCTTAACTGGATTAAATTTTTTTTTTTTTTTTTTTTTTTTTTTTTTTGCGGTACGCGGGCCTCTCACTGCTGTGGCCTCTCCCGTTGCGGAGCACAGGCTCCGGACGCGCAGGCTCAGCGGCCATGGCTCACGGGCCCAGCCACTCCGCGGCATGTGGGATCTTCCCGGACTGGGGCACGAACCCGTGTCCCCTGCATCGGCAGGCGGACTCTCAACCACTGCGCCACCAGGGAAGCCCCTGGATTAAATTTTTAATAACCAACAGTGACCAGAGAGTTAGGGCATTTAGCCAAATTGTCACTGAAGAATGCTTAAGGGAAAGAAGTTCTTGGAAATGGTAAAACCACTTCATGCTTTTCCTCATTGAGTTTATACTTCATAATAAATGGTTGCATATGTATTGATAACAAATAAAGTTTATTAAGAATATTATTCACATCTTTTATATCATTGCTTCATTTTTATCTACCTGATGTATTAGATTCTGAAAGAGGTCAGTTAAATTTTCAAGTACTGTTATTGATTGAGCTACTGTTTTCTGCAGTTGTGCTGGCTATTGTTTTGTGAAATTTCAGGTTATATTGTTAGGTGGGTATGTGCTCATGCCAATTATACCTTCTTGATATCGCTTCTTTCTTGTAAATACATTTTTTTCCTCTCATGATTTAAATTCTCTTTTGTCTGGTATTAAAAATTTTAGCCTGGCTTTCTTTGGGTTCATCTTATTTACCTAGCATATTTTTCCAGTACATTATTTTTAACCTTTTGCTGTTTCTTATATTAGGATTTATTTCTGAAGTTTAGTTTAATATTTCCTATTTATTATTCATTCTTTCATTTTTTTTCTCTTGTTTTCTACTGGATGAATCAAATTTTATTTTCTTGTTCTGAAGATTACACATTCTATTTTCATCCTGTTAGTAAATACCCCTAACTTATTTACACTCATATTCCTCTATAGTTTCCTCCCATCAGCATCAAAAGCTTATCAATAGACATATCTTTCTTCTGAACAAAACAATAATTTTAGCACTCTCTTACTTCCTTTTCTCTGTGTTCTGTTTTTATCCTATGAAGCTTTTGGAAGTTTGACATGGTCATTGATACTCCTAAATATCATTTCATTAGATTTAAAAATCTTGCCTTAATTATGGGAAATTCTCTGTCATTACTTCTTCACTATTTTCTCTTCTACATTTTCTTTCCTTTTTTTTCCCCTATTGGGACTCCTTTTTGCCAGATTTTGAAAATTTTTGCTTCAATGTCCATTTCCTTGATTTCTTTCATCATTTTATCCCTTCTAATACCTTCTGTACTATGGCTGTATCCATTCTGCTCTTCAACCAATCCAATCAGCTTTTAAATTTAACTGTTATATTTTTCAAACCCAGTAATTCTAATTGATTTTCCTTTATAATGTTTGCTCTCACTTTATGCTTACATTATCTACTCTTTCTCCCTTTCTCTGAAGATGTTTATTATGCTTATTTCAAATTCTTGTTCTGTCTGCTTTGTTTATTCAACTGTCTTTGGTGTAGGGTGTTCCAATTGTTCATTTTGCTGATGTTTTTCCGATGTCTTATTTTTCTCCCCTGTGAGCTCACCCTTTGTTTCTTTCTTTGGGACTCTTAGCTGCCTTTGCTAGTCCTGTCATTATGGGAGGAAGAGCAAATGTCTAGATTCTGGTCTTGCTCCTCTGGGGAAGTTTTTCTTGAGACATACATGGCAGGGAGAAAGAACTTCTAGAGATGACTTTTCTGGGTTTAACACATCCTTGTTTTTTCCTTCCACAAGTTTAATCTCATAGCCATTTGGCCTCTGCACAGCCTACAGGGTGAACAGAAGAGGGGAGGGGAGAAAATACCCATGTGGTCAGCTAACTGACCTGTACTCAGTGACACTGGCTCCTCACCCTTGCCTGGTGTCACTCCCCTGATTTAGCGCCAGTGCCCCAGGATGGCTCTAGGTTTCTAGAGCTGACTTCCTGACCCATAAGAGGCACAGGGCAGCAAAGATCTGTTTAGGGGAGAAAAGAGAGCATAACTAGAAAGCTCTCCCTTATCCAGTCTCTCCTCTGTGTTCTGTGACCCTCTCTTGTTCGTTATCATTCCCCTCTCCCTACAGAAGGCCCACGTTCTGCCTCTGTTAGCATTTCTCACCACTTGTGAGATTCTTGGAAGGGTGGAAGGGTGAAGCTCTGACCCCCACCAACCTCCTTATGTCCTGAGTCATCTTCTATGTTTGTTTCAGGAGATGGAGACAACGATCTTTTTTTTTTGTGGTACGCGGGCCTCTCACTGTTGTGGCCTCTCCCGTTGCGGAGCACAGGCTCCGGACGCGCAGGCTCAGTGGCCATGGCTCACGGGCCCAGCCGCTCCACGGCATGTGGGATCTTCCTTGACCAGGGCACGAACCCGTGTCCCCTGCATCGGCAGGCGGACTCTCAACCACTGCTCCACCAGGGAAGCCTGACAACAATCTTATACTCACTTGACATCCTGACCAGGGATATTTCTCATTGATAGAAAATTAGGGCCTACAACTCTCTGTCTCCATCAGAGACAAATTTTTGCAGCAGAATGATTGTAAATGGCCTCAACATATGTAGGGTTAATAAAACAAAACAAAACATAACTTTAAGATCTTTTATAGAAACTTCAGGATTTTTTTCCCTAGGCTTTTACTCAATATTGATTTTTACCTCAGGGAGAAAAAGGACCTTTTGCAAAAATCCTTTATTCTCCCTCCCCCCATTTATATTAAATAACACAAAATTATTTTAATAATGTGATATGGAATCTAGAGTCAAAACACTTTGGTCTACAAAGGGAACCGATTTATTTATTATTTATTATTTTTTATTTTTGCTTTACGCGGGCCTCTCATTGCCGTGGCCTCTTCCGTTGCAGAGCACAGGCTCCAGACACGCAGGCTCAGCGGCCATGGCTCACAGGCCCAGCCGATCCGCGGCATGTGGGATCTTCCCGGACCGGGGCACGGACCCGCGTCCCCTGCATCGGCAGGCGGACTCTCAACCACTGTGCCACCAGGGAAGCCCCCGATTTATTTTATAAATCACATTCTTCTGCTCCTTCCAGCAATTTCCCTTTTCCCTGGGAGGGGATGTTATTGTGTTCTTTATGTGGCTCTTTGTGTAATTTTAATTTATCATTAAGTAACGCTTTGCTTTTTAACATAAAGAATTCAGTGTGCTTGATGGAGCAGTGCTCCATGGAAAGTTAGTTCACAGCAGCAACTGTTTGGAGCAGAGGAGTTTATTAATTTATCAGAGCCTTATGTTCAATTTCAGATCTCAGCGTAGGAACCAATAATCAGCGGCACCTGTTGCCAATTAAAGTATTAATGGCACATCAATCAAAGAAAAATCCCTGCAAATGGAGATTACACAAGCTCTGTACTCATGTCATTTTTTGGAAGTCATCCTTTATTTCAAAAATAAGTGAGATCTACAAACCATACCCTTTACTCTGGATTCTCTACTTTTCGTCTATGAAGGCTTTAGTGGCTGAATGCCTTAGACTATGAGGGCAAATGCATTTTCCACCGGAGGAAACCGCTGTCTTCATATTTAGAAAGTAATAATGCTGCTGTGCATGTGAAGAGTCGCAAGACCCTGTTAACATTTTTACCAAGCTTGACAGAAGTTAATTATTAGCTTCACAGAAAGCAGGGAAGCACTAGCACTGCTCAAGATAGACAGAGTCTTCATTGCCTGGACAGGTTGCTATGTTTACTTAAAAGAAGAAATTCATGGTGCCAGGGAGAGAAGAGTCCAGCAGAGAAAAGTTCTGCTTTTTAACCTCTTATTTTGAATAGGTCAGTGTTTCCTGGTACTGAGGAAGGGGTGGTGGAGGTGGGGTGGATAGAATTAGTGAAAAGAACATAGGCTATGGAAGCAAATAAATCTGTGTTCTAAACCCAGTGGCTCAATTGTCGTCTGTGACTTCGCTCTCACTAGTTAGTCATTCTGCGTAATAGTTTTGATACCTGTAAGGAGGGGATACAATGACTACCTCTTGGGGCTTTGGGAGGATTAGATGAGACAGTGTGTAGAAGAGTCTAGTGTAGTATCTGGCACAGGTAGGTTCCTCCCCATTCTTCCCACCGCCAGGAATGGGTATCATGGTGTGGACAGCATCACTGTCTTGCTGGGCTAATGCGAGGTGTGTAGGAGTCACTTTCCAGTAACTGACCAGAGCCTGGAAGCAGAACATCTGGAATGGGTGAACACCCCCCTAGACTCTTCTTCCAAAAGCTGTCCTGAGTTTCCTTTATGTTTTCCACTCCTTGAATCCCTATAGTTCTTAGTATTATATCACTTAAAACGTATGTGTCACTTCCTCTACCTGGTTGCCTCACAGAGGTAGAAATGGCAAATAGACTCTGCACCACAGTGGATAAGACCGTGGTCTTTAGGGCTCCCCTGGTGGCGCAGTGGTTGAGAGTCCGCCTGCCGATGCAGGGGACACGGGTTTGTGCCCCGGTCCGGGAAGATCCCACATGCCGCGGAGCGGCTGGGCCCGTGAGCCGTGGCCGCCGAGCCTGTGCGTCCGGAGCCTCTGCTCCGCAACGGGAGAGGCCACAACAGTGAGAGGCCCGCGTACCGCAAAAAAAAAAAAAAAAAAAAAAAGACCGTGGTCTTTGGAGTCAGATAGGCCTGGGGCCAAATCCAGGTGATTCCATTGTTAAGCTGTGTCATCATTGATTGGGTCAACTTACCAGGCCCCTCACTGTCTCAGATTCCAACTTTGCAAAGTGGGCTTAAATCCTGACCTTACAGTATGGTCCAAAAAAGAGTTAGTGTGGTATGGATGCAAACACCTGCACAGTGCCCAATGACGAGTGGCTGTTTGCTGTTGTTATTGGCCAGAAGGACCAGTGTGGAGTGTCCTACCAGATCCTAGGGTTTCTGGCAGGTATGACGGGCTTGGCAGGAAAGGCATCAAATCTAGGAAAGACAAGTAGAAACAAGCAGGAGATTTGAAGGCAGGGGCTGTTTGCTCTCTAGCCTGATTTATAAAACTCACAGGTGATGCATTAGCGACATTTGCCCTTTGAGGCAAGGACAGAAGATGCCAGGATTAAGCCTTCCTGATAGCCTTATGGAAATTTTCAGGTGCATCTGCCTTATATCCCATTTAGAATACAAGCTCACAGGCAGGTGCTGTGTTTTACTCTTTTTTGTGTTCTCCTACGTGTCCAGCACAAAGATTTGCACATAGTAGGTGTTCAATTACCATGTGTTAATTAATGGAAAGATTCCCTTGTTTAGTACAGTAGGGTGTCTCTAACTATCTCAAATGTTTCCATGTAATGCTCAGAATATACTTTAAAAAATCCATTGTAATGTAACAAATATACCAATATCTCAAATAGTTTGGATGACAAAAGGTTGGGAAGAAGAGGTGTGTCAACATAAGGAATCTCAGTGCTAAAATGGTTTGAAATTACTGCTTTAAAGCATGGCCATAGTTTTACATCCTCCACTGATGTATACTTAGATATACACTTTTCTCCCCCCACCCCCCGCGCACATTTTTTCCTTTACAGAGCTATCTTTTGCTCAATCATTGTGATGTAATGAATTCTGGATAATAATGCTGCAGGCCCCCTTCTCACCTCTCTCCTGCCATCATTAAAGATGGGTATGACCAAACAGAGCAATTCATCCTCAGGCAGCAGAGAATGGCCCACAGGGTGGGCACATGACCAGGACAAGGCCAAGACATTGTTTGATATAAGGATGTCGCCATGCTTAAAAGGTCAGTATTTTTTTCCCTCTGGAGTTTCTAAGCCAGGGCTTCCAGGGGCTGCTCTCCACTAGGTGAAATCCTTCCTGCAGTCATAGCACACGAGGTGCCATTGCACAAAGAGAGGAAGAGAGAAGCAAAACGGGAGGAGAAAAAGGAGAACAAAAGAGTCCTGGAAAAGCAGAGAACCCCAGATTTCAGCCCCTGGGGCCTTCACTAATATAGTTCTTCCTTCACTTCTGAAAGCTCTGCAGCATCTTTTCCAGCCTTGCAAGCTAATACAATGTCTTTTTCTAGCTCGTGTGAGTTGGGTATCTCGTTGCTTGCAACTAAAAGAGTCTGACCAGCACATTCAGACTTTGGTTCTGAAATATTCACTTCAGAGCCCAGGCCGCCTCTCATCCCAATGTCCTGAACAGATGCAAATATAATTACGAAGTTCTCTGTGTTACATAAACGCACCCATCTGACGTTCAGTTTTTAGCACGTTGTATGTATACATCAGGATTTCTCAACCTTGGCACTACTGACATTTTGGACCAAATCACTCTTTGTTCAGTGCCGGATATTTAACATTATCCCTGGCCTCTGCCCACCAAGTGCTGGTAGCACCACTTCCCCAGTCAAACAGAATGTCAAAGAGAAATGTCGAAAATGTCCCAGACATTGCCCAATGTCATGGGAGGTGGGGGGAGTGGGAGGGGAGGGCAAAACTGCCCCTATTAAGGACCAGCCACTGGTATACACAGTACGTAAGCTCCATGAGGGCAGGCTTCTTTTCTCTTTTTTTGCAGGTAGGAATTCCCAGGACTTAGAACAACTCCTGTCTCACGTGATGTGCTCAGCATTCATTTATTCAATGAGAAAACAAATGCGTTCTAAGTAAATGGAGGACGCTGTTGCAGATGCTTCGAGAATCAAAGGCAAGGAACAGAAGACCAAGGAAGGCAAATGTATTATCTCCTAATTTTATGAGCCAGGGTTAAAAGAACAAAACAAAACGAAAAACCGCATGCATAAGTTGGCAAACGAAGACTCTCCCTCACAGTACAGATTCTCTTAAAGAGGAAGGTAGAAAGATTAGGGACATATGTCGATTTTTAGGAATTGTCCTTCAAGCACTGTGGTTTTCTACAATCTCATTTTTCCCCTATTTAAACAGAGCAGTCAAGCCCAACAGTGAAGACTGATTTGGGACCTGGGAAGTTAAAACAGAACCTGGGAGAATGTCTCAGGAGGAAGAGAAGTCCTATTAATTTTGCTTTTATTCTCTAAAAACGACACATGCTTTTTGAAGTGTAGTCTCGTTTCCACACCTTCAGTAGGTAGTTTTCCCATCAGGATTAAAATGATCAGCACATAGAAGAGCCACCCCTGCATTTCATCATCCTCTTTTTATTGTAACTCAAAAAAGAAATATGGGAGTTAGAGAATTTAGTTTTACAGTAAGTCTTCCCATATTGAGGGGCACCTGATATATGAAAATATATGTACATATTCTTGGCAGTACTAATGTAGCATTCACGAAATAACTGAGCCTTATACGATCCAGTCACGTGATGTCAGACAGACACAAATCACGTCTACTCCAGCGACATCCAGAGCAGCTATTACAGAGGATGTAAATCGCCGGAACAACCCCCGATCCTCAGAAGAGAAATAACCCAGCGCTGTTTCCAAACAGCAGAATCACACTCTCTACTTTGTCCCCCTGCATTGCCACCTGAGTGCCTGCCGTCAGATTATCATTGACTGAGACGTCTGTAAATCCTGAAGTTCTTAAAAAGGGTGATTTCCTTTTTTAGTGTTATCACCAGTCCCAAACAATTAGTCTACTTTTCAGCAGTTTCACACCAAGCAGTTTGGTTTATTTGTTCATGGCAGGGAGTGGAGAGCCATAATGCCCCAAGAAAAGGAGATCCTGGGTGGCCAGCCAGGCACTTCACCAGCTCTGATTCAGCTCTGATTCAGCTCCGCCTCAGCCACAAGACCAGGCCATCAAATTTCATGCCTCAATAATATTTAAATCACCGTGCTGGGAGCAGGATAATGTGTTCAAAGACACTCACTTTGGAGTTAGACAACCCTGGGTCTGCAAATTTACTAACTGAGGACCCTTGGGCAAGTGACATAACTGCTCTGAGTCTGTTTTCATTATACACTAAAAAGGGGTGCCATGGTGATTAACTTCACTCAGGGTTACTCACCAATAATGAAAACCATGAATGTTAAGGCCATGAATGCCAAGATACAAAATGCAATTTTAGGGTTCAACTGGCAATAAGAGAATACTACTAGGTACTACAGGTTTCAAATGTTTTCATACTTCTGGATTGGTCTGGGGACCAAATTTGCTGATAGGCTGCGGATGGGAGTAAACACCTAGGTGTCCCGGTTCACGTCTTATCTCTGAAGTGGCTGGACTCAGAATTCGAATCTCCAAGGAAGCCATGAGGTGGCTCTTGATTATCTTTCACTTGCGTGTGATTCTACTGCAGGCTAATGCAGAACCTCTCTGGTCTTCCTTACTTTGTCTTAGGGGATACAAGAATCACTCCATTTAAATGAAGTCAACCTTTATCTTATTGAAACCTGTAAAGCAGTGGTTTGTAAATCCCAATCATAATCAATTAATGAATACAGATGCCTAAATGATATAAGCAAAATTCATTTTGCCAGTGGTATATGTGCCAAATTAATGAGTAAGTCATTGAGAAGTCTCAAATCTGAAATTGAGAAATCTGAAATCAAGAAATCAGAAGGTTTCTTACTAGGATGATTCAGTGTGTCAACTTCTGTTGGAAAACTGAAGTTAAAGCCTTGCTTTGAAAAGAAACACATCTTGAAACATAGACAATACCACAGTCATCTATCTTAAGAGTATTTGAACTACATTTCCATAGTACTAGAAAGCTTTAATTAATTACCAATCTGCTTATGATGTTACACTGAGTGCTGTGCAAATTGAAATAAGCTTGGCCTCTGGCCTTAAGAGGATTTTAATCTCCAATAAACACTATTGATGTAGATAAAGATCATATTACATTTGGGGGAAACATTAATAGAATGAGCAACAGAGAGGCTTCCAACTGTTTGTTTGTTATTTTCATTTTCAGATGGCAAAGTCTGAATAAATAATCGTAACCTAGATAGGTCAGCAGGCTTTGTGGAACAATGAAGAAAGATTGTGTGCTAAGTGTCATGTATTTCTCAAATGTATTTACTTTTCTCTGTCTCTACTCCAACATGCTCTAGGCCTCCATCATGTCTTGCCTGAGTTACTGTAATACCCTTCTAACTGGTCTCTAGTCTTGCCCTTTGTGGCAAACCATTTTCTCAAGTGGAGTCAGGGAATTTGCAAAAGTGGGCACGTGACTGGTCTGTTTCCCGGCTTAAAGCCCTTTAGTGGCTCTGCAGGGCTCTTAGATTATGGCCAGACGCTCGGTTTACAATGCGTTAAACTTTCTAGCCATTCACCCCTTGCAAAATATGCCACAGTCTCTAACACAGCTGGTTATGCCTACTTATCCCTCAGGTCTCAGCTTTGGCATTTCTTCCTCTGAGAAACTTTTTCTGATCTTTGAAGTTGGGTTAGCTGATCTTTCTCGGTGCTGCCGTAGCTCTCAATAGTCACCCCTCTTATAATACTGTATAAGAATAAAATTATTTACTCTTTTGAATCTTCATTAGTTTCCAAGTTCCATGTGGGTGGGGCTATACATTTCCTGTTTACCACTGTAGCCCTAAAATTTGGTGAAAATAAACAACTCCTGGCGAAAAAGTAGATACCTAGCAAACATTTCGTTGAATTAGGGATTCTTTTTTTTAGTCGTTTAGTTGCTCCTTGCACCGGTGTCTTCAGTGACTCCCAGTGCATCTCCGTCCAGTTGGACGTGCCGTGATGATGGAACTATTCTGTAACCATGCTTGGCTAATCCAGTAGCCTCTAGACACGTGTGGCTGGTGAACGTTGGCAATGTGACTGGTGACACTAAATAATAAAATCTTTACTTATTTTTAAATTGTTTTTATTTTTTTGCGGTATGTGGGCCTCTCACTGTTGTGGCCTCTCCCATTGCGGAGCACAGGCTCCGGAGGCACAGGCCCAGCGGCCATGGCTCTCGGGCCCAGCCGCTCCGCGGCGTGTGGGATCTTCCCGGACCAGGGCACGAACCCGTGTCCCCTGCATCGGCAGGCGGACTCTCAACCACTGCGCCACCAGGGAAGCCCATCTTTACTTATTTTTAATTATATTGATTTACAGTTCAATAACTATGGGTGGTTAGCTATATTGGACAGCACAGTTTCAGGAGAACTTTATTAGATTCACATGCAGTCAAACTCCCTTCCAAGAAATGGGTCAAGAGCTGTCTTTCCCAATAGTAGCCACTAGTCACATGGGGCTATTGAAATTGGAATTAATTAAAATTAAATACAAGTTAAATATTTAGTTTCTCAGTCACGCTAGCCACATTTCAAGTGCTCAGAACCCAGTTATAGCTGGTGGGTGTCAAAGAAAATTTCCATTCTCACGGAAAGTTCTATCGGACAGCACTGGTTTGGAAAATGGCTCACCTGACCAGAAACAAAGACGCACATTCTTCCCAGTGGGGTGGTTAGTTACCACCACCCTCTTGTTTGGTCCTGACTGTCAGGAAGGCTGGGGAGCTGGGGTCATAGTGCCACTAGATGGCTGATAATACCCAATGCTCGTTCACCTTACGTGATTAGGATACTGACCTCTAGATCCCAGGGTACCATAAATTGGGGAAAGTGATGAGAGCAAAGTAGCTGACCCCCACCAGGGAAGACCAAGTAGACTCAGGGCAGCATTCTCTTGTGAGAGAGGGTCAGGGCCAATTTCAATGCTCCCAACTCAGGCTTCTTATTTATTCTCAGACACATCAGCTCACAAGGTCGCAGTGACGTCTTGGCCCCTAGAGGCTACCTGAACGTCACCTCTCCCCAGAGCATCTCTCTTTTCTCTTTATTCGCTTCAGCTCTGAAACCAGCCACCTCTCCTTTCCCATGAGGCAGTCATTGGCAGCTACTCCAGGCTTTGTTGCCTCCAGGATGGATAACCACAAAGTGTCCCTGGAAGGCCACCCAGAAGCTTCAGCTGGCTTACTGTGGCACTGCCCATCTGCCGAAAGGCACTGGGCATGCCGCGCCAGGAACACCTGAGCTCCCACTTTGCCCTGGCTGCCTTGTCACTTTGCAGCGACATTCGAGGTACAGCTCTGAATCCCCTCGCCTGAAATTGCTGCTTTGGAGGTTGTCCCCTCCCCTGGACACCACCGCAGCAGGGGAACGCTGATCAGCTAAGAATGGTCCCGAGCAGGGGGTTAAAGTCGGGGAATTTTCTGAGGAATTTGCTTCCCCTCCTGGTTTGACAAAGCTGGACTTCTCTGTGTTCAGGAACACAGTGAAAAAGCCATCTGTTTAGTTAGGCTTCTGCCGTGAAGGGTGGTCTTGGGGAGTGGATATTTAAATAGTGTTTTTCTGCTCTCCTCATATGCATTTGGAACTTTACCAACACATTAGTAAAGAATGATTAACTACAAGCCTTCAGTTTCCACTAGGAGTCCTTTTAATTGTTTTGAAGTTGATTTCTCGTCAGCTTTGTGGCTCTTCCCCCGGAAAAGCTGACGTTTCTTTCACTCAGCACATCACCACTTGACAATCCTCATTTCTCAGTCTTTGGCCACAAAGCTTTAGTCCTCTTACTTTTCGCGTTGACTTCCTCTCCTGCCCACGCCACCCCCTAGTGTTTTCAAACCACGACCATTAAAAAGTTCTTTTAGAAAACACTTAAATATTATCCAACCCCCCTCTAAAATTGCCTTGTCAGATTTCTTCCTCTTGTTTGTTTCAAAAAAGTGGCGCTTTGATTGTCCATTAGAGAGTTGTTTACATTACTCCAAAAGCTCCATTTAGTTTCCTTGACAAGGTAGAATAAGTGACTGGCTGTGATGGATAGAGGCACCTGTCCTAATGGCTGCTCACACTGTGCCCACCAGTGCAGGTTACATTGATAAATTGACAACAGTTGGGACATGCTCTGCTAGCAGCAAGAATGAGGCTACGAGGACAAACACAGGCGGTGAGGCAGTCTGCTTTAATATTCCTGGGAAAGGTGTACAGCCTCCTAATCTAACACCCCAACACCTGCGGTGAGGAACGAGCGCACAGGCAGAATTTCTTTGTTACCTTGACACTACTTCTGTTGCTTAGTCTGGAATGCTACGGACTGTAAAAGAGTCCTCCCTCCTCCCGTTTATACCCCTGCCATCCTTGACTTGGGGGCCCCCGTGAGAACTTTATTATTTTGATTTTATGTTATTATGTATTTACTGGTTTTTTGAATTCCTTTATTGAAAACCTTTCTTTTTCCTCCGATAAGAAAAACAACATGAAGGACAACACATGGCTGCCTGTTAGCTCTGGGTTGATTATCAGGAAAACGTGGGAAGTAGCCTGAGCCAAGGCTGAAGTGTTAATCATCTGGAATAAGGGGCTCTGGAGGTTCCACATTTCGAGTAATGGGGAGGTAAGCGTTTGTCACGACGCCCCACTCAGCCAGGGGTTCTTAGAAGGTGTTCAGTTCCCCAGCCAACTTACCCTTCATTCTCTTTTTTCCACGCTGTTGGTTTCATGTTACCTTGAATACAGCAGGTACAGCAGTGAGTCAGGCCCAGCCTTGGAATCTCCCCATGTTGACAAAGGGCCCATGCAGGCGCGTGGCTCTAGGGGCAGATCCAGGACTTTGCAGACTCCCTTCACTATGTCCTTCCTCTCCGATAAGTTGGGAGCATCAGGGCAAAGCGATGGGTAGGTCCGCTGACGCAGCTGGGCTAAGAGCTGCAGCAACAGTGGCAATCTGACACAGCCCCTTGCTCCATCCATTCTATGCTTATCTTAACTGAAGGCTAATCTAAAGGAACAAATGACCACAGAGGAAATACTCCAACTTAATACAAAGTCATAAAAAAGAGAGAGAGAATACAGCAGCAAAAGAAGCATGGACATAATAACAGAGCTTTCCTGAGCTCTGCTTTTCAATGTCCTAGTTACCAATTTTATGATAAGACACAGTTTGCCTTTATGATTTGCATGAGTAATGAGGCAATTAGCAGCTATCATATATAAAACATGCTCATTCTTCATTAGACACCAAACAAAATGGCACAGCACAACATGTAGAGTGTGGCCAGGCTCAAGTGACTGGCTCTTTCTAGAGACTTTTTGTGGAGTTTTGTTGGAAGCCTGGTGGCTGCACGCATCACATTAGGAGGCTAGACTGTGGTTAGTTTGATGTGAAATTCTGACTGGCTGGCAGTCGCCTCCACTCCCCACCCCCTAACTGCTACTAAATTTCATTTCAAGTTATAATTATTGACATTGGAAACAGCTACTCGGATCACAACAACAAAGCAACAATTATACAGGATCTGGTGTTTCTCATGCAAATTACAGCAATAAAATACAGGAAAATCCGGCCCACTTACAGACCAGTCTTTGTCTTTGGAGAACACAGTCTGAACTATTTGGTTAACTAAATTAAAATGTAAATCTTGGCTGGCTTTTCTTCTTAGATAGTGATATGAAACAGTTTCTAAAAGACAGAAAAAGCTTAAGGGACCACATTTCAAACAACTTGTCATGAATATATTTTTTGATGAATTAGGACTGAAAAGCTTGACTGTATAAAAATCAAGGATTCTAAAATGCTGTTCAAACAGGAAAAGCATAAGGGGAGGGAGAGTCCTGTATATTTACCCCTAATATGTTTGTTTACAAGGGAACTTGGGAGATTTGAAAGATGCACGGTAAGAGTCCCTTGCGTTTTCACAAGTAAAGCCATCTCTCTTTTATTCCCGGTTGGGGTAACATGTACAAAGAAACATATAACCTAGAGAAGGAGATTAGTGAGCATTAAAACTGAGTTCTTTTACTTTATTAGAGTTGCTTTCCTTCCTGTCTTTGTCTCTTCTTCCATACAAACCCTGAGCCTGTGAAAGTGTCACAGTAAAAAGTCAACCAGTGACATTAGCAAGAAGGAGCTGTGAACGCAACCACTCTGAGCCACATGGAGTTCTGCAAAGAGTCAGAAACAATGATTTGAATCTATGGAGAAATGGTATGGCTTCCGATCCATTATCATTACTGCTTTTAACAAGCTAAACTAAACTAAGCAAAGCACCCTTCAACCAGCATAGAAAAGGGTTGGATCCACAGGGCCTGCAATCAGTACTACAGAAGACAACATCAAAGAACAGGAGAAGAAAAGCCACTGCTTGTGCCTCTGGCCAGGATTCAGCCGACAACGCGTCTGCTTTGAAAGCTATACCTCCGAGTTTGACCACAAGGAAACTGACCCTTGTGAAGCCATGACAATGGAGGATACTGACGTGTAATTTATGTATTTAATTTTTTTATACAGGGAAGAGCAATTGTGTGATCATATCTCATTTATAACAAATCTGATCTTTAAAAGGCAATAATTTTACAAGTGCACTTTTGCATTAAGAATACTGTTATCGGGCTTCCCTGGTGGCACAGTGGTTGAGAATCTGCCTGCTAATGCAGGGGTCGTGAGTTCGAGCCCTGGTCTGGGAGGATCCCACATGCCGCGGAGCAACTAGGCCCGTGAGCCACAACTACTGAGCCTGCGCGTCTGGAGCCTGTGCTCCACAACAAGAGAGGCCGCGATAGTGAGAGGCCTGCACACTGCGATGAAGAGTGGCCCCCGCTTGCCGCAACTAGAGAAAGCCCTTGCACAGAAACGAAGACCCAACACAGCAAAAATAAATAAATAAACTAATAAACTCCTAGCCCCAACATATTCTAAAAAAAAAAAGGAAAGAATACTGTTATCATAAGCAGAGAGCAAACGCTGTGTGGGCAGTCACTCTGACTTACAGCAGCTCGGTACAGCTGCTGCTAGATAACCAAGAGTAATGGTTTTTGATGATCAGGCCACACTATTAATATAACATGAACCACAAGTGCTTTTGTACTGCAGCCCTGGTTAAACTAGCAAATCTCATTGGACTATAAAGAAGGGGTGGGGAGTCGTGTTCTGTTTTCTGCTGCTTCTGCACTGAAAAATGTGCCTCACGTGCTGTCTTAGGTGTTTCATGTCTTTGGGAACGTGCAGCAACAGTGAAGAATGTTTCCCTTTAGAACCTCCGGTCCTTTCTGCTCAGTTAGAGCTCAGCAACTACCTGCTGCATCAGAATTGAGGTCCATGAAGTGTAGCAGATGGATTTCAAGTGGCAGTTCTGTGGGCTGGGGTGAAGCTGGTGGAACGTGCTGAGGTCCGGAGCAAGCTGGGTTTATGCTGGTCTCTCACTGGTCTGTGACTGTTGAAATACTGCTGGGTGTAATGGGGCTCATTTTGGCCCATGTGAACAAAAGTTAATGCTGCCCCTTGATCGTAAATATTAGCGTGAAGGAAAATATGAGGGAGGCACTTCTGGTGGTAAGAGTCAGGCAACATAATCATAACAAGTAAAACCAGGCTTAAGCATGTCACAATAATGTTTATTCATATGGTGACATTTGCTGTAACTTTCCTCTAAAAGGCGATGTTCTCCTCCAATATTAACAACCCAGAAACCATATTATGAAGTTATCTTTGGATGCATGATGTTTATCTCTGTCATACAGCTCTCCGTTTCCCAGGACATGTGCACTGGGAGTGAATTTCCTCTTCAAAATCAGTGCTTGGATTATTTCTGTAAATCTGAGGAGGCACATACTCAGTAAAGAAATGCATTTTTCCTGAATTTTACAATGAGGAGAGAGAGGGCTAAAAAAGGCTGATTAAAGAAGCTGAGATGCAGTGAGATTGAGTACCTTACTCAGTCATTTAAGAATCTCCTCCAGTGCTATGTTTTTCATAAAATGTTCCCTGATAATGCAAATCAGGAGTAGTATTTCTGGACCTCTCCAGCCTTCGTGGCAAGAGATGAAGGTGAGTGTCTTCATTGTTTTGATTGTGATGATCGTGTGGCCATTGCCATAGACTACTTTGTATTCATCAAACGTTTACTGAGCACTTACTTTGTGCCAACCCAATGGACCATGCATGGAGGGGGAGGATGAAATACATCAGCTTCAAGGAGATCAAAATCTGGTAAGAAAGAACAGACAGGTACATAATTAATTATAAAACTTGGCAGAACCTGATAAGGAGAAGTCCATTTAAGCTGCAGTGAGAAAGATTACATTGAACAAGATGGACTTAATGAAGACTTTAATGCATTTAATGAGAGCCTCAAAGAATTTGTAGGCTTTGCATATGTTTTATATTCAGTACTATTTCTAAATTAGTTGAGATTAGTCACTACATCTAATACATCTAATTCAAGTATTACTATGTTGAGCAGAATATTTGGTCTGTAGATGCATTACATAAATCATACCATCTATAGAGCACTTATACGTTTCAGGAATTGTTATAAGCACATGTTATCTAATCCTTGTAACACCTCTTGAAGTAGGATCCAAATTCTCCCCATTTTACAGAGGAAACTAAGGCACTGAGAGGTTAAGTAAATTGTCCAAAGTCATAGTTATTAAGTGGAGAAGCTGGATTGGAGCCGGACAGTCCGGTCTGACCGTAGAGACTACATTCCTCACCCATACACTCTAACTGCCTGTGGTCAAGAAACATTGGTTGAATGTTGAAAAAGCTAGTAGGATTCTCAGCAGTGATAATGCAATTTCATTTACCACTGCAGAATTTCTTAAGAATATTTAGCTCAGGAAACGAAACAAAAACTCATCAGGGTGCATAAAAATCAGTTTATGATTAAATGATTAACCTCTGCAAGAAAGTCAAACACTTGTCCACAATATATTTATTCTCTAGAAAGCCTTGAGGTTGTGGATCAACTAAGAAGGTATTGACTTACACTGACATTTTTTCAATATAAGTTTATACTGTTTGATGAATATATAACATCATTGCTTTTGGCATCAGGTCCAACATTTATCCTTTCCTTCTCATCACACAATGTAATGATACACATCCATACAGTAAACTCAGGTTCTACGGACCTGAGTCTCAAGCACCCTTGGTGTCCTATATTAAATGCAGAACAAATCTTCCCTGTCAGAGAAAATTCATTGACATCTAGTTCAAAGATGATCAATAACTTGATCTCGTCTGCACAAAATGACCTTTCAATGGCATAGATTGTAGGGAGTTGGTGGGCCAACTAGGTAGAGAAAAGCGATGGCACGGTGTATGTTAGCCAGTGACCCACATACAAACACCGGTTCAATTGGAGAAGCGAGGAAACCCGATGTGCTCAGCTGGTACAAATATCTGCATTTCACCAGATTCAGTCTCTGCTTAAATCCTTTCTCACAATACCGCTAAACTTCTTTGTTTTGAAGAAGTTGTGCAACAAATGCGTATGAAACTAACAGATACATTTATTCTTCTAAAAATTGGCAAAGAGCAAAGAAAGCTATCATATTGGGTTTGTTGAGGTTGCTAAAAATGGCTATTCTTGTTCATCACTGTGTGGAGTACAAAAAAAACCCAATGTCTTCTTAGTAACTTGGGAACTTTTAGAGCTATAAAATGCTATGCCCAAAGTACACCTAATTTCATGACTAGTAATTCATCATATGAAAATAATTAGCTGTGAACATAAAGATTTGTGGACAATGACGTACATCTAAAATTATTTAAAAATTTAAAATGTAGAAATAGCCTAAATGTTCAATAGGGAAGTAAATAAATGCATTTTAGTACATCTATAAAATATAATGCAATAAAAGCAGGATACAAAACTGTACATACAACATTGACTTGATTTAGGGTGAAGAAAATGCACCACAGAATTAACAGATATTCTGTGTGGTAAAATTACTCATACTTTTAATTTTCCTCTTTATACACTTTATTTTTCCAAATTTTGTACCATGAACATGTATTGTTTTTATAGTTACTAGTAAAAAGTAAATATTAAGTATTCTTTAGAAGGCTGTGGGCATGCTGAAGATCCATCCAGAAGGACCCTAGGCTTTCTCCTGGAGGATAAGGCTTGGGCTTTTCGTCCCAATGTCCACTCCTAATTGCTGAAATCAGTGGTGCTTTTTCCTCACCCTTCCACAGTAATTCTAGGAAAGGTAAAACTTTCTGATGAGATATGAGAAGGCAGCAATTAGAAAACCTTGGAAAAGAAATGAGTATATGGAATACATTTCCAAGAGAAAATATAAGCCAGGTGATTGAGAGAACTTGTTAGAAAACTGAAAGTTTCTTCCTGACTGAGTCAGATAAGCCTGACTGTTCTCTGAGTGAGCTGGGTTTTGGACTGTGGACATAGGCATACAATATAGACAGCTTTTTACTTTGTTTTTTTTTTGCGGTACGTGGGCCTCACTGTTGTGGCCTCTCCCGTTGCGGAGCACAGGCTCGGCGGCCATGGCTCACGGGCCCAGCCGCTCCACGGCATGTGGGATCTTGCCGGACCGGGGCACGAACCCACGTCCCCTGCATCGGCAGGCGGACTCTCAACCACTGTGCCACCAGGGAAGCCCTACTTTGTAAAAGCTTTGTGAGTGATAATGCCTAACTTTAACAGTCAAACATTACGAATAGATTTCAGCACGAAGTTTCCAAGATAAGAGGACATGAGAGGGAGCAGTATTTAAAGCAGACACAACCATTCCTTGCCTTGAACTTCCCTAGGTAAGTATTAATTTCTACATGGTCACAGTGGAGTCATGCTGGCAGATACAAATTACTATACCATTGGCTTGTGATGACAAAAATGCTGGCCCATTCCATAAAAGTTTCTTTTCAGTTTAAACATATGAATCAAATAACTCTGATTGTCCTAGATATTGCCCAGATTCCGTGTCATTCACTCTCAATTACATCCCTGTTCAGATGATTCTGCAAAATTTAATTCCCTTGCTTTCACACTTGACATTCATTCATTTATTCAATATTTACTGAATTCCTATTATGTATCAAAAAACAAGAAATTTTATTTTTCCTTTTAATTTTATTTCCAACCTCTTAGGAATTGTTTTAACCTAATACTAATCATTTTTCTCTTATTCTTCCATCCAGCACCCAAAATGGTATGTGGCATGTAGATTTTTTAAAATTAAAGTGAACTAAAATAAATGTTTGAGAATTTTATTACATCCCTTGAGATAATTGGAAACATAAAATAACATACCACAGAAGAAAACTTGCATTTATATCTGTGTATGAATATATGCCTAGTATTGGAAGTAAGCATCACAGATAACCAGACAGATAATACATAATTAGAAAATCAACAAAAATTTTAGTAATCATTAAAATGTTAAATGTAACTGAAAACATAATTTTCAGATAATGATTTGGAGAAAAATTGAAATACTTTAGTTGGTTCAACTTTTAGATTTGATAGCAATTCATGTTAACAATACTTGTGGCTCTAATTGTATTAAAAATAATTTAATAAAATCATATCTATTCTTAATATAATTAAATTAGTAATTTAATTAAATAAAAATAAATTAATAAGTTAAATAATAAGGTTAAATAAGTTAAATAATGATATAATGACACAGTCTGTTTGAGTAGTCCTGGCAAAGAAAAATATCTCAAAAAATTAAAATTGGAATCAAGTTTCTGTACTCCCATTCCCTTATTTTAAAGGGAATATGGATATAGACAAGTGGAGAAACTTGTTCAATATTCTATATCCCCCAGTGGTGAGCCCAGCGTAAAATTTAGGTTTTCAGACTTCTTTCTTGGTCACCTTGTCTCAGCCTGCCTGAGGCAAATTGCTGTGCTGAAACTCTAATCTTTTGTGTGAATGGTTTCTTTGCTAGCTTGTCTAGTAACAGACCAACCTACCTTTAAGAAAACTCAATGTAAAAAAAAAAGAAATCATTGACCAGTATTAAATAATGTAGATAAATAAAGTAACATTTACTGTGAAAAATAAAAATACTAATATCTTGTGTAGTGTAAAATATATGTAGAATTAAGATGTATGGACAATAACAGTAAATGGGAGAAAAGGCAAAGGCAATAACCATGTAATAAAAGCATTATCTGGGAGAGGGTAAAAACATTAATTTATATTAGACTGTAATAAAACAAGAATGCATACTTTATCTCTAGGGTTACCATTTAAAATAATTATAAAATACTAACTAACAAACTAATAGAAAATGAAATGTTTAAAAATAACTAGTTTAAATGAAGGCAAAAAAGGAGAGAAAAACATGTATAAAGTGGAAGGAATAAGAAAATAAGTAGGAATATTATAGCTATACAACTGAAAATATCAGTAATTATATTTAATGTAAATGGGCCCAAAACTCCAATTCAAGGATAAAGATCGTCAGATTAGATGAAAAACAAAAGCCAACTAGATGTTGCTTACACGAGACACATCTTAAATATAAGTACACAGAAAATTTGAAAGTAAAAGAATGGACAAAGGAAAAATGCAAATCCTAACCAAAAGAAAACTGAGGAATTTATAATAATATCAGAGAAATGAGTATTTTTAGAGATAAGTAATGACATTTCAAAATGATAAAAGGATCAAACTGCCAGATTTACATAATAATCTAAATTTGTGAGCTCCTAATAACAGTTTCCAAATATACACGTTAAAAACTGATAGATACGAAAGTATAAATAGACATATTTATAACCATAGTAAGAGAGTATAGCACATCTCATTGATTGATAAAGCAGACAAAATTCAATAAAGACATAAAATATCTAAATCTGAAAATATTTATTATATACAAGTATATGTGGAATATTTACCAAAATTGACCATACCCTGGGTACTCAAGGAAGTCTCAGTTTTAGAAGACCAAGATCAGTTAGAGTATGTTCTTTGACCTCAGTGGGACTAAACTAGAGATCAATAAAAAATAATATTTAAAAAAAAATCCAAATGCTTGGAAATCAAACAACATACTTATAAATCATCAATGTAGAAAATAAGAAATCACTAGGAAAGTTGGAAATATTTTGATCTAAATGATAATGAAAATATAACATATCAAAACTTTTAGGAATTTGCTAAAGCTCTGATTAGAGGGAAATTCTTAGCCTTAAATGCATATATCACAAAAGAAGAAGGGCTGAAAATCAATAATGTGAGACTTTATTTGAGGAAATGTGGGGGAAGAACCCACAACAAGTGAACACCAAAAAAAGTACAATAAAGAAACTATTCAGCTTCCCTGGTGGCTCAGTGGTTGAGCATCTGCCTGCCAATGCAGGGGACATGTGAGGTCCTCCTGGTCTGGGAGGATCCCACATGCTGTGCAGCAACTGGGCCCGTGAGCCACAACTACTAAGTCCCTGTGCCACCACTACCAAAGTCTGAGTGCCTGGAGTCCCTGCTCCACAACAAAGAGTGGGCCCCGTTCGCTGCAACTAGAGGAAGCCCAAGTACACCAACAAAGACCCAATGCAACCAAAAGTAAATAAATAAAAAATAAATTAATTAACTAAAAAAAGAAACTATTAAAGATAAAAGCAGAAAATAATGAAACAAACAAAAAATTTATAAGAAATCAACAATGCCAAAGGTCTGATCTTTGAAAAGACTCTCAAATTGATAGGCTGATCAAAAAGAAGAGAGAAGATACAAGTTACCAGTGTTAGAACTGAAAAATAAGATATCACTACAATCCTAGAAACATTGAAAGGATCCTAAGAGCATAATGTGAAAAACTTTATGCCAACATACTTGAAAATTTAGATGAAATAGATAAATTTCTAGACAAACACAACTTTCCAAAACTAATACAATAATAAATAGAAAATCGGAATAGTTCTTACATCCACTAAATAAATTAATCCTTGATAAAAACCTTTCCACAAAAAGTCTTTAACTCCAGATGGCTTCACCTGTGAATTCTTCCAAACATTTAAGGAAAATTACATCAATCTTATACAAATTCCCCCAGAGAACCAAACTGAAGACACTTTCTAATTCATTTTAAAAGGCCAGGATAACCTTAATATTAAAACCTGTCAAGGACTTTCAAAGAAAGGATAAATACAGGCCAATTTCTCATACAAATATCACTGCAATAATCCTAAACAATATATTAGAAAATAGAATATAGTAATATATAAAAATAATAAATACATCATAACCAAGTCAAATTTATCCCAAGAATGCAAAGTTGATTTAACATTCAAAGATTATTCAATGAATCACCCATTTTAATAGAATGAAAGAAAAATATGATCACTTCAACAGATTAAAAAATGGATAAAATATATATCCATTCATGACTGTAAAAACGTTCTTCATAAACTGAGAATAAAAGAGAATTTACTTAATCTCATAGAGATTACAGGGGCTACTCTTCCGTGCGGTGCATGGGTTTCTCATTGTGGTGGCTTCTCTTGTTGCAGAGCGCAGGCTCTACGCGCAGGCTTCAGTAGTTACAGCATGTGGGCTCTAGAACGCAAGCTCAGTAGTTGTGGCTCACGGGCTTTGTTGCTGCACAGCATGTGAGATCTTCCCAGACTAGGGATCAAACCTATGTCCCCTGCATTGGCAGGTGGATTCCCAACCACTCTGCCACCAGGGAAGTCCCCAGATTATTTTTGAAAAAATCATTGACTGTATGACATCAGTGACTGCCAAAGTACAATATTTGGTTTTCTTTAAAAAATGCTGATCACCCCAAAAATTTTCTGGGAAATTATGGATCATCAGGAATTACCAGCTAAGAGTTTTGAAATAGGGTAACAATAGTCCAAGCCAGTTATTAATTCCCCAGGATTGGTTTGTACTGTCATCTTTACCAGATTAGAGTTTGCAATTCTTTATATTTTGCCTAGGAAAGGTTTTGAGTTACTTTAAAGAATTTGCCTCCCTTCTTGTTCTGTAAAAATATGACAAGATATATTTCATTTACTTTGAACATTTATTTTGATCTAAATGATAGTAAAAATGTAATATGTCCAAACTTTTAGGAATTTGCTAAACTTTTTCAACACTGATTAAAAAACAAAGCAATACCACTGGCCCTGAAGTACAAAATATAATTCCAAGTATGAGGGAAAGAAAAGACATATGGTGGCCTTCATGAGGGGATAAGTTCAGAATAGATAAATCACTTGAAGGTTTACAGTTTCTATTTTGAGAGGCAGACAATACACTTGAAGAAATCTATTGCTTAAAGAAATATTAAGAATAAGAAATGAGCTTGAACAAAAAAACCGTTCTTAAGAAACTTGAAAACAAAATTCTACTAGCATTCTTAATTATAATTAGATAATGAAGAATTATAATAAGGAAAGCAATGCCACAATACCCACTTGGCTGATCTTTAACTTCACAGTAGGATATAGAACTTTTATTTTCTTTAACTCCCTTGAAACCAAACCCTGAGTTACACATCGGCCTACGTGTAACCAAGTGTGAAGTGGGCTACTCTCTGGAAGAATGGGCATATTTTTTCCTTGTAGTAAGTTACCAAAATTGACATGTGATAAGGAAGAATCTTTTTAGTTCTGGGATGGGTTGAATGATATTGTCCAATGTGGGCGTCAAATTAGCAAAAATTAGATGTTAGTTTCTTTACTGCATGAAGGTAGTCTGGAGACATTTAGAGATGGGCACAGAAGGAAATTTAGCAAGGAGCAGTTTTAGAAATACTTGTCAAACCTTGTTGAATATTTGCTTCTATGTAGAGATTTTGTTTGGTGTTTGTCCTGTTTGAATGTGTTAATACCAGTAGAGAGGATTGAACAAAATGGATTTAGGAGAACAATTGTTTTAACTCCCAGTCTCTCCTTCAGACAAAGTTGATGACAGGAAATATTAGTAATTGTCTTCCCACAAGAGGTATGTCTGTCATATACATGACCGACTCTGAGAATTACCTTAAAGGTTGTTTATGCTGTAGTATGGCCTGATTCTCTAGGAGTAGATGTGTCTGTCTTATATACTACTATATTCCCAAGGCCTAATACAGTGCCTGGTATCTTGTAGGAGCTCAGTAACTATACCTGGAATAAATGACAACTGAGATCAGCAAATAGTGGGAATAGCTGGATCTGCCTTATCAATTAAAAATAAAACTTTCTGTAAAAGTATCTTGTTTTTTTCCCTCTGATGATATTCTGATGCTAATTTATGGATATGGAGATATATATATATGTGTGTGTGTGTGTGTGTGTGTGTGTGTGTATATATATATATATATATATAAAGACAGAGACAGAGACAGAGAGACAGGAGAAATGGCGGAAAATATATATGTACTCACAGATATATATCTGTGAATAATATTTTCAGTGGTTTCTAGGAAAGTCACTCTGTGTCATGCAACCGCCCATCATGTTCTGAAAACAGAGCTAAATAAGGACAATAGAGATTTTTATTGCCTATGTGTCCCCATTGTATTAAAGAAAATTAAGGGAGTGCTTCACTTCTGAACTTATGTGGCATGGCAGAGTGACCTTATGGTATCAAAGGCATCCAAGACATCTGGGAAAGACTCCATCTTCTGTAGCCTACAGGGTAAACTATATTCATTGTTTTTAACAAGTGTCAAAAAATGCTGATTTCCCTAATGTCTTAGAATTTGTCTGAAGGAGCAAGGAAAATAGTGTGTAACATATTGCCCATTCATTCTTATGGCAGAGGAAAATACAGGAAAAATAATGTCAATTTAGTATCCATATAGAAATCCATATTTACTCACAATATAATGATCATAGAGGAGCTATTATATTCTGGGGGATAAAATTCACTCTCAGCAGATTGTTTCAAACAAAGATAATATACTACCTCAAGCGGTCTTGAAAATTTTATTATGTTCTACCTTAGAAGTCAACAACACCAAGGTTTAGAAGAATGTTAACAAACAAAGCATATTTATAAAGATGTAAATAATCATGGTGGAGACTTACTGTTCACCACTGAAAAGTAGTGTTAACACATCTGTGATGTCTTCTCTGGGCTATTTTAAAATGGAATTTAGACATAATTTCAACAAGGTTTCTGTACTTAAGGAACTTAGATTCTGGTATAGAGAGTGTGAAGGAGAAACACATGAAAATTTATTGAACAATGTAATTTATGTGTCTGACATTTTGCAGTCTATCAACTTGCCAGAAGTCAAGAAGACAATTTCTGTCTTTGTTTTTCTTACCCTTCAAGCATTTGTTTTCTTACCCACTATGAAGATGGCTTCCCTCGGGTTTTATGACTTTTTAGTTTGCCTTTTTGGTTTCTTTGTGTAGCGAATTCTTGTCTAGTTGGATCCAATTGTGGCAAAAACTCTTTGAGTGGGGCTATGCCGGCATTTACTATCATGCTTTTTCTCATTGCTTCTCTACATAGTGTCTGCAATGAACTTTTTGAATACATCTGTTCCATGCCTGGGGGCCTTTGCATATTCTTTTTCATCTACTTAGAATCCTTCTCCCAATGTCTTTGCTTGAAAAATTACTATTCATTTTTTAGGTCTCAGCTTAGATATAATTTCCTCCATTTGGCATGAATCTATAAGAATCATTGAGTTCTTCTCTTAGATTCTTTAATAGTGCCTTTTTCTTAGGCATATTACAATTCTATACTGTATTTCACTTAGCTATTTACTTGAGCATCACTCCAACTAGACTGTAAGCTCACTGAGAGCAGAGAATAGGGTCTATATTTTGTTCAAGCTTATGTGCCATCTTTGTATTGATGTACACTCTGCTGTATGTATGTGTATTCTAATGTGTCTATATATAATAATATATTAAAAGACCATGTAACAGAGTGGTTAAGGAGAGCCTGGACTCTATGACTAGCCTGCCTAGGTTAGAATCTCAGCTCTGTCACCTACTAGCTATGTGATCTTTAATTTTTCCATGCTGCAGTTGCATAATGTATAAATCAGAGATGACAATAACATCATAGGATTGTTGTAATTGTTAAATAATTTAATAAATGTCAAGGACTTAGTACCTAGTAGAAGTTATATAAATACTTGCTTCTACTTATTATCATAAATATTCAGTAAATAAATGAATGAATCATTAACCAACCTCAGTACCACATTCGCCTAATTTAAGTGCTAGACATCCCACTCTCGCTAGTGATACCATCCTGATTTTTCTTCCCAGCCTCATATTCTTCCTCCATTCAATCACTTGATAAAATCCCAAGCACCTGAGTTCTGGTTGATATACTCACCTCTCCACTTCAATCCTGAATTAGTCACAAGATCAAGGGTAAAATCTGGCTGTAGGAAGAGTTTGATCTCTCAGTAGTGGTGCAACCCTATTTGGATGTGGCAAGTGCCCTTGCCTGCGGTCATCAGCCTGAAAATCATGTCACTGAAACAATGTAACTATTGGGGGCTGAGGTGTGGGGTGGGAGATGAATGCCATTGCCCCTATCATTCCTCCTCAAGAAAAAAGACCTCTGAAATGTGTCAGAGACAGATGAAGTCCTCATCCATGCAAAGTGTCCCTACTTTACTGGGGTGTGGTGCTTTTATTGAAAAGAATGAATAGATTATAAAATGAACCAGCCTGGGTTAAATGCATTCCTCTCTTCGGTTCCTTCCCTTATGTTCTCTCTCCTCCTATTTTCCTACCATGGGACTGATATTGTAAGGCTAGTTCCAAAGACTTCTCCTGATCAAGGAACTCTTCTACCTTTAGAAGACATAAGAGGTAGCAGGGTAGGTCCCAGGGGAAGTGAACACTGAGGGTTGCTCAGGTATCTTCCACTTCTGGGTTTGCTGAGTGGGCAATGGAAGCCCTTGGTTCTTACATGGGCTAAGAGAGACCAGTAGACTAGATGACCAGATGGGTTATAGGCTGCAGCCCTACACTGTCTCTGCCTACAGTATTTTTCATGCTTCAGGAATCTGGTAGAATGGTAGGTAAACAAGATTTAATCATTAAGATATTGTGCTCCAGCTCATATACTGTTAGAACTAACCATTGAAATTCCATCAAAGGAAGATAAATTTTAAAAAAATACAAAAAATGAGAAATTTTCAAGAGTCAACAATTTACTTGGGTTTTTATATCATAGAACTTCTTTTGTGTCTACTATGAACTTGACAAAAACCAAAATGTCTGCTGCTACTGGTGATGGAGATACATTTTAAGATTCAATTATTAGAGAAGAGTCACTTAGACAATTAAAAATTTATTAGTTCAAGTTAAAGATGTGGTCAGTAGGTGAATAATTTAGCAACCAAAATGAAGAAAAAAAAATTTTAATTCCTTATTTTAAATAGTCTATTTTAAAATAATGTGTCAAAAGGAAATTATAATAGATGTTGAAAAATATTTAAAACTTAATAAAAATGAAAATACTACATAAAATTTGTAGAATGAAGCTAAATTATAAACTTCAATTCCTATAAGGGAAGAAAGACTGAAAGTTATTGAATTATTATTCAACTCAAGAAGTTAGAAAAAACACAAGAGTAAAGCCAGACAAAGAAGAAAGGGAACATTAAAAATCATAGCAGGGGCTTCCCTGGTGGCGCAGTGGTTGAGAGTCCGCCTGCTGATGCAGGGGACACCGGTTCGTGCCCTGGTCCGGGAAGATCCCACATGCCGTGGAGCAGCTGGGCCCGTGAGCCATGGCTGCTGAGCCTGTGCGTCCGGAGCCTGTGCTCCGCAACGGGAGAGGCCACAACAGTGAGAAGCCCGCATACTGAAAAAAAAAAAAAAAAAAAAAAAATCAGAGCAGAAATTAATAAAATTTAAAAAATGCAAGAGAAAGGACTTAAAAGTCCTGGTGACTAAACTATTATCAAACCTGTGGCAAACGGGTTGAAAAGAAATAAGATATAAGAGAAAAGAGATAAATAAAAAAATTAAGAATAAAAACTAAGGAATAACTATAACAAGTACAAAGTAATTAGAAAA
Source organism: Platanista minor (assembly GCA_004363435.1). Lineage (NCBI taxonomy): Eukaryota > Metazoa > Chordata > Mammalia > Artiodactyla > Platanistidae > Platanista > Platanista minor. The sequence goes on from RJWK010008761.1 coordinate 43,598, forward strand.
TAGTGTGAGACATGTCAATACAGCTGAAAAAATTAGATGAGACAGACGAATTTCTAGAAAATTTACCACAATTGACTAAAAAAATGTTACAAAATCTGAACAGGCCTTGGAACAATAGTTAAAATTAGTTAGATAGTTAAAAAAAATTAGTTAATTAGAAAATAGTTAAATAGTTAAAATTCTACCACAATAAAAATATCAGATCCAAATGGTTTTAAAGATCACTGCTACGAAACATTTAAGGAACAGAAAATCTCAATAAAAAATAAACTACTCTAGGAAGAAAAAAAAAACTGAATGGTTCTTGCTTAATTTTATTAGGTATTGTAACTTTAAAGAGTAAACCATATAAGGACATTATGAGAAGAAAATATTATGAGAAAATCCCATTTGTGAAATATAGATTAAAAAATCATAAAACAAAGGAGATAGGTATTTGTACACTATGTTCATAGCAGCATTATTCACAATAGCCAAACAGTGGAGGCAGAACAAGTGTCCACTGATGGCTGAATGGATAAATAAGGTGTGGTATATACACATACAAACACATACATATATAATGGAGTATTATTCAGCCTTAAAAAGGAAGGAAATTTTGACACAAGGTACAACATGGAAGAACTGATGAACCTTGAGGACATGCTAAGTGAAATAAGACAGTCACAAAAAGGCATATCTGTGATTCGACCTTTATAATGTACCTAGAGTAGTCCAATTCATAGAGGCAGAAAGTAGAATGGTAATTGTTGAGGGTTGGGAGGAGAAGGAAATGAGAACTTGTTTTTTTTAATGTGTATAGAGTTTCAGTTTTACAAGATGAAAAGTTCTGGAGATTGGTTGCACAACAATGTGAATATACTTAGCAATACTTTACATTTTTAAATTTTTAAGAGAGTAAATTTTATGTTATGTGTATTTTACCACAATTAAAACAAAACAAAATAAATTATGAATAAAATATATCCAACAATATATTAATGCTTTAAAACAAATCTATTGTGGCCAAATTAAATATATCTCAGGAATGCAACTTTGGCTTAATATTAAAATCTATGGAAGCAACTCATTACATTGACAAATTAAAGGAGAAAAACGACACGAGATCACTTACCAGATTTGGAAAAACTATTTGAAGAAATTGAACACTTTGTGATAAAAAGTCATAATAGAAAATTCTTCAAAATGAAAAAAATTACTAAATCTACAGCAAACATCATACTTAATGGTGAAATATTTTTTAAATTTCAGAGACAAAATAGGTAGAACATCAACACCACTTGCATTAATTTTTGTGCTGGAGATCCTAACTGTGTCTATTATATAATCGGAAGAAATTTTAAAAAATAAATTAAAAATAAAGAGATAAAAGATTTATAATTTGTTAATGACTTTTTTAAAAAAGAAAACAAAGAGCATGTACTGATAAATTTTAAGATTTCAAAGAGACTTCAAGAGGTTTTGGATAAATGATCAATATAAAAAATGCAGTGCATGCCTGTAGATTAGCAAACAATTAGATAAATATTTAGAAAAGAGACTTGAACAAAAACTTTGAGAAGTGAATATCTTAAAAGAGAATGATTTAAACTTTAAAGGAGATATAAATAAAAGGAGAAACCATGTTCATGGATAAGAAGACATTATTATAATGAAACAATTTCTCCCCAAATTAATCTATGAATCCTAATTAAATTTAAATAGAACTTAAAATCTTATCTGACAGCTTATTATAAAAATAACATGGAAATTCAAAGGAATACATTGATTTAGAAGGATAAGAATAAGATGGGGCATGTTATATGCAAGGAACAATATCATTATAATTGTACTTATAGGAATTAAGACAGTGTGATATTGGCTCAGTAATAGATACATTAGACCAGTGGAATAGAAGCATTTGTTGTCCAGAAGAGATCCATGAAAATACACAACTATAAATTGTGACTCAGGTGGCACTACAAATCCATGGTCTTCCATGATAATACCTGTTAACCATATGGGAAAAAATTGGATTCCTACCTCAAACGAAACACACAAATCATTCCTGGTGAATTAATGACCTAAAAAATGAAAGCAAAACTTAAAAACATTTAAAAGAAATTAGAAAATATCTTTATGATATGAATGTAGGACAAGCCAATTCGATAATAAATCCATAAGGAAAAAAGTGGAAAAATTTGTCAGCATTAAAAACTTCTGTCCAGCAAATGAAACTATAAAGAGAAAAGAAAAAAACACAGACTGGGAAATTATTTTCAGTTCAAAACTGACAAACATTATTATCCTGAACAGATAAAAACTTCCAACAAATCAATGGGAAAAAGACAAGCATGCCAATTTAAAAATGAGAAAGTGGGAAAAAAAAATTGAGCTGGCAACATGAGCAGGCAAAAGAGGAAAGAGTGGCCAATAACCAACAAGCTGAGTGATTGAACAATAAAGATGCTCAACCTTCTTAGCAGTCATGAAAAGCAAGTTTAATTTATAATGGTATAAAATTTCTCACCCATCAAATTTGCAAAATCTAAAAGTATAAAAATACCAAGTATTGGTGAGATGAAGGTGAGCCCTCATACATATAAACTGATAAAACCATGTTGGAAACCAGTTTGGTAATATCAGTAAAGCTGAAGATAAGCATATCATATGACCCAGTGACTACTTCCTTATGTATATTCTAGAGAAATTCTAGCCCAAGTGTATAACATTCACGTACAAGATTGCTCAGGTGTCTCTCCTGTAGAACGGAAGCTTCATGAGGACAGGAGCTTGGTTTTGTTTATTACTATAGCCCAGAGACTAGATTAGGGTCTGGCACCTGGTAAATAAATAAATATTACTTTAAAATGCATCTAAAACAAACAAAATGAAAGATAAGACCGGAATGGAAGTCAGATCTATGAACTTGAAGGACAATTTGAGCATTTACCCACTCTGCTTTTTCATCCTTTTCTGGCAGGCCACTCTAGAGTTGTTCAGCCCCTGTGCTAACTACAGTATCATTTATTCTCCTTTCTTATCTCAAAGGCTGCACTTCTTATGGTCACAGGATGGCTTGGGTATTACCTATTGCTTCAGCAGCTCAGTCTAACTGAGCAGCTCAGTTACTTATGTATATATATATAAATATATATATATATATTTTATTAAATAAGGTGTCTATTTTTTATTTTATTTTGTTTATTTTTTAACATCTTTATTGGAGTATAATTGCTCTACAATGGTGTATTAGCTTCTGCTGTATAACAAAGTAAATCAGCCATACACATACACATATCCCCATACCCCCTCGCTCTTGTGTCTCCC